>BLSH010213537.1:817989-834836 GCA_018402905.1 Glandirana rugosa | reverse complement strand
GATGGAAGACTGGCGGTGGTCACTGATGGGTGACAGGTCTTTGGTGGTGGTCACTGATGGGTGACGGGTGTCTGGTGGTGGTCCCTGATGGGTGATGGGTGACTGGTGGTGGTCACTGATGGGTGACGGGTGACTGGTGGTGGTCACTGATGGGTGACTGGCGGTGCACACTGATGGGTGCCGGGTGTCTGGTGGTGGTCACTGATGGGTGATGGGCATCTGGTGGTGGTCACTGATGGGTGATGGGTGACTGGTGGAGGTCACTGATGAGTGATGGGTGACTGGCGGTGGTCACTGATAGGTGATGGGTGACTGGCGGTGGTCACTGATGGGTGCTGGGTGTCTGGTGGTGGTCACTGATGGGTGACGGGTGACGGGTGACTGGTGGTGGTCACTGATGGGTGACTGGCAGTGGTCACTGATGGGTGTCGCCTGTCTGGCGGTGGTCACTGATGGGTGACGGGTGTCTGGAGGTGGTCACTGATGGGTGACCAGTGTCTGGTGGTGATCACTAATGCGTGACTGGCAGTGGTCACAGATGCGTGACGGGTAACAGGTGACTGGCAGTGGTCACTGATGGGTGACGGGTGACTGGCGGTGGTCACTGATGGGTGACGGGCGACTGGAGGTGGTCACTGATGGGTGACGGGTGACTGGCGGTGGTCAGTGATGGGTGACTGGCAGTGGTCAGTGATGGGTGACTGGCAGTGGTCACTGATGGGTGACAGGCCATGGTCACAGATAGGTGACAAGTGACATGCCACGTTTACTGACGGGTGACGGGTGAGATGGCACAGTCACTGACGGGTGACAGGTGCACTTTGTGATGGCAGTCTGATGACAGGTACACTTTCTGATGACAGATACACTTTATCATGACAGGTACACTTTATGGGGGCATATGGGGTGACTGTTGGGTGACTGGTGCATTGGGGGGGCAGGGGGGATGTGATAGGTGTGTTTTTATATTACAGAGCGGTAACTCACTGATCCCTGCTCTTCTCTCCTCACACTAAAAACTATGTGAGGAGAGAAGAGCTGGTAACAGTGAGTTACCGCTCTGTTTACATTGGATGTGATCGGCTGTGAAGTAGATCACAGCCGATCACAAGGTAACAGCCGCCTGCTGGCGGCTGATACCAGTGTCGGTGACAGGCAGTGTTCCCTGGGAACACGCCGCCACCAACGCGCGCACAGCGTGCTCCCGATCGTGAGCATGCGCCGTGCGAATGGGGGACGTGCCATTTGTGATCAGTCGTTTGTATCAATCTTTTGAACTTATGAGAAGTTTATTTTTGAAGGCTATTGTGGATTTTAATGGTACTGTACAAGGACAATAACACATAAGTGATCTATAAAAAAAATATTTTTATTACAGCAGTTTTATAAAAACATGTATAAAAAAGATTGTGCCCCAGTAGGGCACTAAAGCCGCTCTCTATTAGGTGGATGGTGATACAGTGATGGCAAAAGGCTGATACTTATAACCTATCACATAACATACCGTATTTTTCGCACCATAAGACGCACCTAGGTTTTAGAGGAGGAAAACAAGAAAAAAAATACTCTGAACCAAATGGTGTACTAAAATATTTACCAGTGCAGCCATATACCAGTGTGCATGAAACACAGTCATATACCAGAGTCCATAAAATGCAGCCATATACCAGTGTCCATGAAATACAGCCATATACCAGAGTCCATGAAATGCAGCCATATACCAGAGTCCATAAAATGCAGCCATATACCAGAGTACATGAAATGCAGCCATATACCAGAGTCCATGAAATTCAGCCATATACCAGTGTCCATAACATACAGCCATATACCAGTGCCAATCAAATACAGCCATATACCAGTGCCAATCAAATACAGCCATATACCAGTGCTAATCAAATACAGCCATACCTGTGTCCGTGAAATGCAGCCATATACCAGTGCCAATAAAATACAGCCATGCCTGTGTCCATGAAATGCAGCCTGACACAGAGGTGACAGGGAGATTCAAATCTCCCGGCACCGCCGCGCTGTGATGATGTCATCACACATGCGCCTGGTGGAGCTCCACTATGCAGCCAGACCCCATTCAGATAGAAGACAGAGCAGCCCGAGCGGCCGCTGCGGCAGTACTTCATTCGGCCGTTTGGGCTGCTTTGTCTTCTCACTGTGTGTAATGCGGGCTCCCAGCAGCGACGGTGGGGGCTATTTTTTTTTTTTTTGCAGTATTCGCACCATAAGACGCAGGGACACTTTTCCCCATTTTTGGGGGGAAAAAAAGTGCGTCTTATGGTGCGAAAAATATGATATATATCCAAATCTTCTCTACATGTTGCTCGGGATGTTCGCTTCTCTAGGAGTACATAGTTTTGTCTTGCTAACTACTACTAACTACTAAAGGCTTTATCGTGCTGTTTGCATCAATCTTTTGACTTTACATGAGTACACTGGCACAAACCAGAATTATTTTGGATACACACGCTTTACAGTGTGACCTAACAGTGATTCCTAAACACCACCTGTTCTCATCCTAGCTTTGATTTTTGGGGCTAAAAAGATACTTTACACTTTGGCGGCTTATTTGTATACCATTTTTCTCCTCTTGGTACAGGTGACATTTTTTTTTCTAATACAGATGGAGTCTGCCCGTTCTCTATCCCTTTTCAATAGCCTTATAAGGAAAGAAAATTATTCTGTGCAGCTAATATGTATAACTTATAAATTATGTATTAAAATATCTGTACTATTGGAAACAAATTGGCTGAAATACGACTGATTCCAAAAAGTAATCCTATTTAAAATGTTTGAGCAACAAAATGTCCTTTTCATATTTCTGCCTGATATAGGTCTTCCAAATTTCATCTTAATATTTCTGAGTAAAATATGCCTACTCTCTGCCTCTAAAACTTCATCACATCCTAAAGAATGTGACTTTTCAGTTCAGCAAATAATTAAAATGGTTCTAAAGCCTGAAGGTTTTTTTAACCTTAATGCATTTTATGCATGAAGATAGAAAACCTTCTGGGTGCAGCAGTGCCCACAGCCCCCCCCCCCCGTTATACTTACTTGAGCACCATCTCAATCCAATGATGTGCACGAGAGCCGCTACTATCCATCACAGCCCATGAGCCAATGAGGAGAGAGAGGGGGTGGTGCTGAGCCGTGGCTCTGTGTGTGAATGGACCCTTGGCAGGAGCGTGGAGCCAGGAGTGCCAGTGGGGGACCCAAGAAAAAGAGGATTGGTGCTGCTCTGTGCAAAACCACTGCACAGAGCAGGTAAGTGTGACATGTTTTTTATTTGTTTTTTTTTTAAAGCCAAGCCTTTAATATCACTTAAAATTGTATTTACAAAGCACTTTTGCAACAATAGAAATTAATTTAATAATAATGACTGAAATATGCAAACTCCATGCCTCTGAATTTGTTTCCCATTAAAAAAGATACGATTTTATTTTTAATGCTGAAATAGGATTGATCTCTGTAACCAAGATTACCTTAGATTAAAATAGATGAGTTTTTTTAACTACTCCATGTGATTTTCAAATAGCCTCTTTTTAGAAAATGCATTTGTTATTTATACAGTATTTCTGACTGAAGAAATCCAACTCTTTGCCTTCAAATGGGCCTTGTATTAACCTTTTTCGCTGCCATGCCCTGCGCTCCACATTTAAACTCAGCTGACGAACCATTTTTGCAATTTTTCCTTTGCTTTTCTATTTTTCACTTATAGCTTTCAGAGTTTGTAAAAGACTTCCCAAACAATATATATTTTCTGAAAGCTCAGGACCAGTAGAATAAAAAAGAAGGTGCTACTGATTTTTAAGGCCCCACGATATTTGTGCAAATGTTTATCAAAACAATATTTTTGCTAAAAATACATTAAATCATTATCAGCAGATAAAACACAGCAAATTTTACAAAATCCCTACTAAATATAAAAGCTTAACCTGCATTGAGTTAATAAATAACAAATATTTGTAACTTTTAAATTGCGCCTTTTTGCAAAATGGTGAAAATCGAACAGATGCAAAAGTGTAAATATCCAAATTTCTCTAAAAATCTAAAGGTTTTCATTTTTTTTCCTTACAGCTTTAAGAACTTGTGTCTGACATCACTGACCAAATCTGGGTCATGGCCATAGACCAAACACAGCTCTGGCCATATTTGGTCAGTGATGTCAGCCACCATCACTGGCCCTTTGTTTACATTCTACAAGACAGTGCAAGGGCCTTAAAGGAAATGGACAGCGTAGTGAGTTCTTTTCTTTTGGCAGGTGTCAATCATTCGATCTCAATCGATGGACAATGTGATTGATGATGGATTTACAACACGGTGCCTGTCAAATGTTTGTGTGTGTTTGAGGGGCATTCAAGTCAAACTGGGACTTTTCATTTTACAGGTATAAAAAGGAATGTTAGCTTGGCGGTACAATACACGGTAGCAAGTGGCAAGTGTGTCCTATTACTAGCACACATATTGTGTGCCAGTCCAGAGACTGTTAATCAAGATGGCAGAAAACAATGTTGGTGCCTGCGTGGTGATAAAGTTTCTTGTGAACGAAGGTGTAAAACCCACTGATATCTACAGAGACTTCAAAGCACAGCACGGAGATGAGACACTCAGCCACAGTAAGATATGTGAATAGTGTAAACATCCATCAGTAACGATCCAGGCCGTGGTGGTTCCCAGCACACAGCAGTCATCCGTGTGAACATTCAGCGCGTGGAACGCCTGAACCTGCATGAATGTTTCTGTGGGAACGGTGAACACAATCATTCACCAACATTTGTATTATTGAAAAGTTAGTACATGTTGGGTACCAAGACAGCTTTGGGGTTTGGACTCCTAAAAGAGTTCCTCAGAGGTCAGCATTTTAGCACTGAAGACAAAGTGAAGCAGGCTGTCCTAAGATGCTTCAGGTATACTGACAAATCTTTCTATGCTGAAGCTTTCCAGGCATTAGTTAAATGCTGGGATAAGTGTATAACTGTAGCAGGGGAAAATGTTGAAAAATAAATGCAGTTTCCACTCCTTGAAATTTGTTTTTTATTATATAAACTCAAAAGTCCCGGTTTGACTTGAACGCCCCTCGTACTATTGTTATTTTGTTTGTGTAAATGAGTAGGGGTACCCCATACACATTGGGAAGCCAGATATCAAGGACCCTTATCCTAAGGAGACTTCCAATAAATCTCTCATTAACATGTTGAGGGCATGTGACCTGGCATGGTTTAGGAGGAGGGAGGTGGTAGAAGGGGCTCTTTTTTGCATGGGATTGAATGTAAATCCAGCATAAATCAAGTCATACAGAGATAAAGATTTATTGTCATTCATGATGTATGATGCACCAATGACACACCAACACAAACCCAAAATACCCGCATGGCAAGCCTTGCCTGTCACACTCCCATCAACATTTTTACAGCAAAAGTGACCAAAAGAAAAGTATTGCCAATTATTTACATTTCCTGGGCATGTTTTTTTTTGTAAAAAAATGCAAGGGGACCCCCAAAATACATACCAGACCCTCATCCTTCTTGAAGAGGGTCTGGTATTTATTTTGGGGGGTCCCCATGCCATGCACCCTTTCTCAAGCAGGTTTAAGGAATCCCCTAAGCAGGTTTTTAAAAGGAGTAGTGCATGTTTCACTTTAAGCATGATTAAAATCACTGCTGCCCATAAAACCATATTTTTATTGCATTAATAGTAATAATGATAATATTATTAATTTGTATTAGTCTTGAAAATTGTGATAATTGATTTTTACAAAATTGGTTCCAGATTCAGCATCCAAACTTGTGATATGTATTCAGCATCCAGACTTGTGATATGTTTACCAAACATCCCACAAACCAATCTTGGTTAAATTCGGTCCATCCTTGCCCCTGAACTATACCAGGCCATAGGCCCTCAACATTGGGAGGGTGCCTTACCATGTGGGCACCCTCTGGCAAGGCACCTTGTTACCATTTTGAGGACAAGGGCCTCATCCATATATGACTGGGGTCTGCAGGGGGGACTTATTTGAATCCAGGAGCAACGTTTAAATAAGGGGGGTACCAGATATCTGATCATTCTCTCAACATAAAAGATTATGGGGTGCCCCTCTATTACTTATGCACTAAAAAAAATGAAATTAGGAAATGACACCCACACCGTAGAAAAAGTAACTGAAAAAACAGGTTCCGCAATGTAAATCCAACATATATCATGTCATGCAGAGATGTAGATTTATCATAAGTCATGATGAATGATGCCCTGATAACCCACCCACACAAACCCAAATATCCACGTCAACAAACTGTCTATTTGGTCAGTGATGTCACCTGTGAGCCCCTGACTGATTTGCAAAAAGAAGCCATTAGGAAAGGACTTGTCCTTTAGCAGAAATAGTTTATTTTTTTAAATGTCACTCTTGCTAGAGTACATCCTACGCGTGGGTCATATCACTTTCAGATTTTAATGTTGTCCTTTAAACCTTATTTAAAGAGCCGCTCCCTGCTGATTGGATTTTTTAAAAATGTTTTTGCATGGATACTTAATGTGGTTGTCAATCCGTGACAACCACTTTAACCTACAGGTAAGCCTAGAATAAGGCTTACCTGTAATTGCCTTGCATATCTCCCAAACCTGCACGGTTCAGGAGATATGCAGTGTTCTGCCTGTGCCGACATCATTTCGGCACATGCGCAGTGAAGAAAAGGCCTACGTGCCATTTCTCCACTGAGACTGTGCCGTGACTGGCGGGAGTGACGTCACGTGACTCCGGCCAGTCAAAGAGCTGGAGATCATGGCCCCAGAAGGAAGAGGGGCAGAAGATGGACACTGCCAGCACAGGGGATAACGCTGGACGTCGCTGGCTTAGTTTGCAGGTAAGTCGCACATAATGGGCTACTATGCAATGCATAGTAGCCCATTATGCTTCTAATTTACAGGGGTATGTAGAGGAAGTAAACCCAATCTGGGTTTACTTCCTTTTTAATGGGGGAACTTAGATACCCATGCTCTTGCTTACCAAAAGCTTGCAAACTGACCATGAAGAAGGTCACAAGAAAAAAATTGTCTCATAGACTTTAAAGGGGTGTGGGTGCTATGTTCAGAGTTTGCAGATTTCAGGCTGGGTTTGCAGATCCTCCCACTAACTAAACCTGGGCTAGCCGGCTCATCGCTAGTCACTTAACAGTGAGTAATAACTAATAGTTCTAAAGCTCTAAATACACTGCTCCACAAAAATTAAAGGAACACTTTTTAATCAGAGTATAGCATCAAGTCAATTAAACTCCTGGGATATTGATCCGGTCAATTAAGTAGCAGAGGGGGTTGTTAATCAGTTTCAGCTGCTTTGGTGTTAATGAAATTAACAACAGGTGCACTAGATGGCCAACAACGAGACAACCTCCAAAACAGGAATGGTTTTACCGGATGCAGGCCATTGACATTTTTTTCCCTACTCATCTTTTCTGACTGTTTTTCAATAGTTTTGCATTTGGCTAGAGTCAGTGTGATACCTGGACCCTATAGAGGTTGCACAGGCACTCCAACTCTTCCAGGATGGCATTGCCAGAAGGTTTTCTGTGTCTCCCAGCACAGTCTCAAGAGCATGGAGGAGATTCCAGGAGACAGGTAGTTACTCTAGGAGAGCAGGACAGAAGGTCCTTAACCCATCAGCAAGATCTGTATCTGTTCCTTTGTGCAGGAGAAAAAGGATGAGCACTGCCAGAAACCTACAAAATGACCTCCAGCAGGCCACTGGTGTAAATGTCTCTAACCAAACAATCAGAAACAGACTTCATGAGGGTGGCTCTAGTGGACCCTGTGCTCACTGCCCGGCACTGGGGAACTCGATTGGCATTTGCCATTGAACACCAGAATTGGCAGATAACTCACTGGCAGCCTGTGCTTTTCACAGATGAGAGCAGATTCACCCTGAGCACATATGACAGACGTGAAAGGCTCTGGAGAAGCCATGGAGAATGTTATGCTGCCTTGTAACATTGTTCAGCATGACTGGTTTGGTGATGGGTCAATGATGGTCTGGGGAGGCATAATCATGGTGGGACACACAGAACTCAACAGGCTAGACAATGGCACCCTGACTGCCATTAGGTATCAAGATGAAATCATTGGACCCATTGTCAGACCCTACGCTGGTGCAGTGGGTCCTGGGTTCCTCCTGGTGCACGACAATGCCTGGCCTCATGTGACGAGAGTATGCAGCCAGTTCCTGGAGGATGAAGGAACTGATAGCATTGAATGGCCTTTACACTCGACTGACCTAAATCCAATAGAACAACTCTAGGACATTATGTTTTGGTCCATCCAACGCTGCCAGGTTGCACCTCAGTCCATTCTGGAGTTCAGTGATGCCCTGGTTCAGATCTGGGAGGAAATACTCCAGGACACCATCTGTCGTCTCATTAGGAGTGTTTCATTTATTTCGGGAGTCTTAAAACAAGACCTTTCAGATGAGATAGAAAGTCCACATTTTTAAATGGGTGCACTTTTTTATTTTTCACTGCACTGGGAGATAAAACACAAAGACCAGCTCAAGTGAGCTGAGCAAAGAAGGAAATATCTCTGATCTACAAAACATTCAGCTAAACAATTTATACGTATGAATATGCATGAGATGGGTGTGTGTTTTAGTATATTCTAGATGTGATCGTAAAACGTAGTCCAATCAGTGTCTGTATCTCCTATTACCAATCAAGCAGTTAAATGGGTGGTTTTCCCATGTGATCCATAGAAAGTGAAACGATACATTGGCAGTGCCATGACAGTTCTAGTTTAAACTGGTCTTTGATAAGAAGTCCATATTGAATCCAAAAGGGAGTAGTTCATATCATCACATATCCAAGAGTTTAGTTTTTTTCTCAGGAATAGAAACAAAAACGCCTAAGGAAAGTAAGAAACAAGCGCATTATAAATTCTTAAAGTGACCGTCTCTATTTATATATATATATATATATATATATATATATATACAGTATCTCACAAAACTGAGTACACCCCTCACATTTTTGTAAATATTTTATTCTACCTTTTCATGTGACAACACTGAAGAAATGACACTTTGCTACAATGTAAAGTAGTGAGTGTACAGCTTGTATAACAGTGTAAATTTGCTGTCCCCTCAAAATAACTCAACACACATCCATGTCTAAACTGCTGGCAACAAAAGTGAGTACATCCCTAAGTGAAAATGTCCAAATTGGGCCCTAAATGTCAATATTTTGTGTGGCCACCATTATTTTCCAGCACTGCCTTAACCCTCTTGGGCATGGAGCTCAGCAGAGCTTCACAGGTTGCCACTGGAGTCCTCTTCCACTCCTCCATGATGACATCGCAGACCTGGTGGATGTTAGAGACCTTGCGCTCCTCCACCTTCCGTTCAAGGATGCCCCACAGATGCTCATTAGGGTTTAGGTCTGGAGACATGCTTGGCCAGTCCATCACCTTTACCCTCAGCTTCTTTAGCAAGGCAGTGGTTGTCTTGGAGGTGTGTTTGGGGTCGTTATGTTGGAATACTGCCCTGTGGCCCAGTCTCTGAAGGGAGGGGATCATGCTCTACTTCACTATGTCACAGTACATGTTGGCATTCATGGTTCCCTCAATGAACTGTAGCTCCCCAGTGCCGGAAGCACTCATGCAGCCCCAGATCATGACACTCCCACCACCATGCTTGACTGTAGGTAAGATACACTTTTTTTGTACTCCTCACCTGGACGCCGCCACACACACTTAACACCATCTGAACCAAATAAGTTTATCTTGTTCTCATCAGACCACAGATCATGGTTCCACTTGACGTCACTTCCTGTCCGGTTGGTTCCGAGTGTTGGAACGCACGCCGAGCTACCTGGAGCCGGTGGTCATCCACGAGCTGTTCATGCTGGTTCATGCTGGTGCTGACATTCAGCACATTAAAATGTGAGTTTGCATTTTATATCTGCTATTACCTATTTTAATAAACAAGGTGCGCGATGATATTTCCGATCTGTTTTTCCTCTTGGTTACGGTCTTGGAGTGTATTGGAAATAACATAGGGAGATTCAGAGTTGGTAAACGCTTTGTATTAGCTAGAATATAAGGAGGAATATCCCTATTGTCATACAAGGAGGATTCATAATTTACCAAAAGGCAATATTAATTCATATTTTTGGTGAGTGCGCATTGCTGTAGTTTGAGTGGTGGTGGAGCACTGGTTTGATTGAAGAAAGAAATTGTGGAATCGCTCTTTTTTCATACACGGTGGATGGACTTTAAATTATTTCTCTCAAATCTCTTAGGGGAATTATCCTAGCAATTGTTCCGGGGCTTATTTTTATGGACTTTGTTTGAACACAAATGTCATGGTTTATGTTTATACACGTGTTTATTTATGATACTTTGTGCATTGTTGAGTGAGTGCCACATGCTTTATATACATTTTGTAATTTACATGTCTGCTTGTCTTCAGCAAACTGTTTGTCTTTCTTGTGCATCATCTTTAAAAGGAGGCATCCTTCTTGGATGACAGCCATGCAGACCAATTTAATGCGATGTGCGGATTATGGTCTGAGCACTGACAGGATGACCCCCCCACCCCTTCAACCTCTGCAGCAATGCTGGCAGCACTCATATATCTATTTCCCAAAGACAACTTATGGATATGACGCTGAGCACGTGCGCTCAACTTCTTTGGTCAATCATGGTGAGGCCTGTTCTGAGTGGAACCTGTCCAGTTAAACCACTGTATGGTCTTGACCACCATGCTGCAGCTCAGTTTCAGGGTCTTGGTAATCTTATAGAGCAACAATTCTTTTTTTTAGATCTTCAGAGTTCTTTGCCATGAGGTGCCATTTTGAACTTCCAGTGACCAGTATGAGAGATTGAGAGTGATAACACCAAATTTGCTCCCCGTTCACACCAGTGACCTTGTAACACTAACGAGTCACATGACACTGCGGAGGGAAAATGGCTAATTGGGCCCAATTAGGACATTTTGACTTAGGGGTGTACTCACTTTTGTTGCCTGTGGTTTAGACATTAATGGTTGTGTGTTGAGTTATTTTTAGGGGACAGCAAATTCACACTGTTAAACAAGCTGTACACTCACTACTTTACATTGTAGCAAAGTGTAATTTCTTCAGTGTTGTCACATGAAAAGATAGAATAAAATATTTACAAAAATGTGAGGGGTGTACTCACTTTTGTGAGATACTGTATATCTCAACATTATCAGACCCATATAATTCTTCTCAGGAGCATGCCCCAATGTTGTCAGGCATGCATAAAAGCACGTGGGCGCCATACAAACTACTGAGTACCATTCTGAGTTGCTGCAATGAAATTTCAGCAAAATTAACTAGCCTGCTGCATAATTTTTTCGCTTTGATTTTTGGGGTGTCTTTGAATTTAGCCCTATGTAGGTTAATAATTTTCATTTCCATCAAACCATGTGGCATCCTTTTGTTCCTATCACATTGCCCAGTCTATATCAGTATAGATATCCAGCAATATATTTTCCTCCATTGAGATCTGATGTGTTTTCAAAGTGTTCCTTTCATTTCTCTGAGCAGTGTATATGAAGTGCATATGTAGCCTACTTGAATGTTTTCAGGAGTGCAAAGTCCAAAATATAACTATCAGTTTTGGTGTTCTTTACTGTGTGCATTATTGAGCTAAGTATGTTATCACTATAAAGAAATACATTACATGTGGGTCTTAATGGCTTCACTTTTCTGTAAACCACAATGCTCCATCTGTATATATGTCCCCTTCTACTTATTAGTCATAAAGGAAACTCCTGTTTCACCCATCATGTGTTTGTTCCTGTATTCTAAGAACCTTAAAAGAAAATAAATGCATTTGCACAAAACTCAGTCACTGCATACAATGTTACTATTGTATAATCTTCTAATACATTCTATTCCTTAGAATGCAATGCTCTCATCTGGCCAAGAAAAAAAGTGCTCTTTTATTGGTGTTATCCAGCAGAAATAGTCATCATTCAGTGCATATTTACCTTTATGTTTGCAAACATGTCTGTTCTATAGTAATTGCTTGTAGCTTATATATTCCGTTAGTGTGTGCAAACAATATGACATACAATATGTAAATATATACAGGGTCTGACAACAACCAAAAGCCAGGACCGTCTTTAAAGGGGGCAGCTTCCCTGGGCCCAGTCATTGTTGTGGGGCCCAGAGCAGCTGAGCTGCCCCTTGAGCCTGCATTGCCCGCAAATAGTTGATAGGTGGTATTGGCTATCATTCAGGATATGAGAGCGGAATTTAATGATGGGGTGCCAGTGATTGAATGGGTGTTATGTCTGCAGCCCTGTGTGGTGATTGGCCAGCTCGGTAAGATAAACCTTGCCTGGGGAGAGCGTCTGTCAGTCCTGGGCACAGTCACATGACCCCTCTCCCTTACCGTGTTCGACCAGCCGCAAAACCATCAGCCCGCTGAACAACTTCTTTGCTGGGGTTTCTCGGGGTGTGCCTGGTGTTTGCCTGTCATCGTCTATATACCAGTGGTTCTCAACCCTTTCCTCAAGTACCCCCAACAGGCCATGTTTTCAGGTTTTCCTTTATCTTGCACAGGTGCTTTAACTCAGAGTGAATGGCTTGGTATTTTGGACAGTTGATTTATCTAAGGGAAATTCACAAAACATGGACCGTTGGGGGTACATGAGGACAGGGTTGAGAACCACTGCTCTATACACTCTAAAGGTGAAACCACTGGGAGGGGGGAGGGGCAATGCAGGGGTCTGTGGAGGGAGGGGAGGGGGTCCAGTGTAATGGGGGTAGTATAGCCCATTAAAGTTTTTTGAGATAATCATATGTGTGTTTGTTTGTTTTTTTGGGATGTTGAGGTGGATAGCGAAATTGCATGGGAAAGGGGGGGGGGGGGTAAGAAAAGGTTTGCCCAGGGTCCAATCAATATTAAAGATGGACGTGTGTAGTGGCACACCTGTAGGATATACTAAGCAAAAGTAACATTTAGAAAGAAAAAAAATACAATTTACTGCTAAATGGCATTTCCTGTCTATCTTCTTTTGTTTGTAAGCAAATCCCTTTTCAAGGCTGAGCAAAGGATGTTCAAACACATGGCATGAGCAACCCCCTCCACATCCATACCAGATCCTTATCCTAAATGAGGCTCTCGTATGATTTGTGAGTGGGGATCTCAAGAAAAAAAATGGTGTGGAGTTCCCACCAAGGATCCCTACCAGACACTTATTCTTGAAAAGGGTCCAGTATGGATTTTAAGGAGGACTCCATTAACAAAAAAATGGGTCGCACAAAAATCCATGCCAGATCATTATCTGAACAAGTAGCAAGGCTGGCCAGGGAAGACGGGGCAGCATGCACTCCCCCTCTTGAACCATACCAGACCACATGCCCTCAGGGTACCTTGCAAGGGGGGCTGCCTGGGAAAGCACCTAGTCCCCATGTTGACAGGGACAATGGGCCTCTTTGCCCCATTCCTGTCCCATGAATGTGGGGGTCTGTGTGAGGGAATTATCAGAATCTGGAAGCCTCCCTTAAAATAAGGTTTCCCTCAGATATATGGCCCCCTGCATTTAAAAAATTAAGGGGTACATAGTACCCTTTGTTGCTCATTCATAAAAAAAGATACAAAATAAATAACCATACAACAAATTTGACAAAGTCCTTTGTTAAAAAAATGTCCCGCAGTGTAAATCCATCTTCAATCACATTTTTCAAATGATGTAGATCCATGTCAATCACAACATATGCTAGCCTGCTGAAGCAAAACACACTGACTTATGGAGACAATGCGCTCCTGACTCTCTGAATAAATGACATCTCCCAGCCTAGCAGGTGAATGTAAACAAGCTGGTGAAGTATCCTGGGTGACATCATTAATTAAATATGGTCATAATAGTCAGGAGTGCATAGTCTTTGGTCTATGTGTTTTGCTTTGGCAAGTTGATGGAAGCAATCCATCATGATTGACAAGAATCTACTGTACAATGTGACTACATTAATCACGGGGCAATGTGATTGGCAATGGATTTTCTGTGGGACTCTTTTTTTTTGTTTATTTTCCTTTTGTGTTTTTAATAAAGGTCCTCAAGTGTGGTTTTACTTTTACCACAAGTATTTAATATACCTTACTTATTTCTGTGAGGGTGTGGGGGATATCTGATGTCCCCTTTATTTTAAATGGGTTTACAGATTCTTATTCATCCCACTTCCTCATCCTTTTTAGATTGTGAGCTCCACAAGAACATGCACAAATATTATACATGGCAGGATGGTGCATGCAGATGCAGCGGCTAGGTGTTCTGTATAGCAATGTGAGAGGAGGACTGTTTAATACAAGACAATGACGAGACAGGTTATAGGAAATTCCGCATTTGATTGAGTGGTGTACAGAAAATGATTTAATACTTAATGCTGTTACATAGTTATACAGTTGGTGAGCTTGGAAAAAGACATTTGTCAATCCAGTTCAAATTATGATGTGTGTGTGTAAGTGTTTATGTCAATAGTACATTGTATACCCCTGTATGTTGTGGTCATTGAGGTGCCCGTCTAATAGTTTTTTGAACTATCAACGCTCCCTGCTGATACCATTGCTTGTGGAAGAGAATTCCACATCCTTACCGCTCTGACAATAAAGAACTCTCTACACAGTTTAAGGTTAAAATGCTTCTCTTAGAACTAGTGAATGGCCGTGTGTTTCACTGAATCGTTTTTCCCTATGCTAGGGTCGCCAGTACGGTATTTGTACATCGATATCATATCCCCTCTCAAGCGTCTCTTCTCCAGAGAGAATAAGTTAAATGCTTGTAGTTTTTCCCCATAGCTGAGGTCCTCCGTTCCTTTAATTAGCTTTGTTGCCCTTCTTTGGTCTCTCTCCAGTTCCAGCACATATTTTCTGAGGACTGGTGCTCAGGACTGGATGGCATACTCAGGATGTGACCGGACCAGAGTCTTGTAGAGTGGGAGAATTATCGTTTTATCTCTGGAGTGAATCCCCTTTTTAATGCATGCTAATATTCTGTTGGCTTTGTTTGCAGCATTGCCTGCCATTGCTGAGCCTGTCATCTACAAGAATCCCCAGGTCCTTTTCCATCCTAGATTCCCTCAGAGGTTCTCCCTCCAGCCAGTAACTTGCGTTTGTGTTTTTGGCACCCAAATGCATTACCTGACATTTTTCAACATTAAACCTCATTTGCCATGTAGTTGCCCACCCCATTATTTTGTTTAGGTCTTCTTGCAAGGTTTCCACATCCTACGTAGAAGTTACTGCTATGCTTAACTCGGTATCGTCTGCAAGGATTGAGATTGAGCTGATTATCCCATCCTCAAGATTGTTTATGAATAAGTTAAACAGGATTGGTCCCAGGACAGATCCCTGGGGGACCCCACTTTCCACACCAGACCATTCAGAGTACTCACCATTTATCACCATCCTTTAGACCCACCCCTGTAGCCAGTTTTCAGTCCATGCACTCGCCCTATGGTCCATGCCGACAGAACTCAGTTTGTACAGTAAAGGCTTGTGGGGAACTGTATCAAATGCCTTTGCAGAATCCAGAAACACCACATCTACAGGCCTTAATTTATCTAGATGGCAGCTCACTTCTTCATAGATTGTTAATAGATTGATCTGGCAAGAGTGATTCTTCATGAATCCATGCTGATTACTGCTAATGATACAGTTTTCATTACTAAAATCTTGTATATAGTCCATTATCATCCCCTCCAATAACTTGCAGACTATTGATGTTAGGCTCTATCCGGCCTGTAGTTCCCAGGGATATGTCTCTGTCCTTTTTTAAATATTAGTACCACATTGGCTTTTCTCCAATCAGCTGGCACCATTCCAGTCAGTAAACTGTCCATAAAAATGAGGAACAATGGTCTGGCTATCACCTGGCTAAGTTCCTTAACCACTTCAGCCCCGGAAGGATTTCCAGCTTTAGGACCGGAGCACTTTTTTCAATTTGGTAAATTTGGTAAATTTGGTAAATGGTAATTGCGTGGTCATGCAATGCAGTACCCAAACGAAATTTGCGTCCTTTTTTTCCCACAAATAGAGCTTTCTTTTGGGGGTATTTGTTCCCCACTGCGCTTTTTAATTTTTGGGATATAAACAAAAAAGGAACGGAAATTTTGAAAAAAAATGATATTTTCAACTTTATGTTATTACAAAAATACAATAAACTAAATTTTAGTCATAAATTTTTGCCAAAATGCATTCAGACACATGTCTCGGGTAAAAAAAATGCCAATTAGCGTATATTTATTGCTTTGCTCAAAAGTTATAGCGTCCACAAACTAGGGTACATTTTCTGGAATTTCCGCAGCTTTTATTTTATGACTGCCTATCTCATTTCTTGAGGTGCTAAAATGGAGGAGCAGTACAAAACCACCCCAAATGACCCCATTTTGGAAAGTAGACACCCCAAGGAATTTGCTGAGAGGCATGTTGAGCCCATTGAATATTTTATTTTTTTGTCATAAGTGATTGAAAGATGACCAAAAAAAAAAAATTACACAAAGTTGTTACTGAAATGATATATTGCTCACATATGCCATGGGTATATGTGGTATTACACTCCAAAATACATTCTGCTGCTTCTCCTGAGTACAGGGATACCCCATGTGTGAGACTTATTGGGAGCCTATCGGCGTACGGGACCCCGAAAACCAATCACCACCTTCAGGATTTCTAAGGGCAAAAATTTATGCCTTCACCCCATCACCTATCTCAGTTTTGGAGGTCATGAAATGCCCAGATAGCACAACCCCCCCCCCCAAATGACCCCATTTTGGAAAGTAGACACCCCAAGCTATCTGCTGAGAGGCATGTTGAGTCCCCCCCCCCCC
>BLSH010213537.1:783591-793654 GCA_018402905.1 Glandirana rugosa | reverse complement strand
CAGTGACCCCCGCCAGCCATCCGTCACCCATCAGTGGCCACCGCCAGTCACCCATCAGTGACCACCGCCAATCACCTGTCAGTTAACGTCACACCCATGAGTAAACATCACCTGTAAAAGTCTCACACATGTGGTATCACCATACTCGGGGAGAGTAGCAGAATGTATTTTGGGGTGTAATTTTTGCTATGTACATGCTATGTTTTGGAAATATCATATAAATGGACAACTTTGTGTAAAAATAAAAGTGTTTTAATTTTTTTCCCACATTTTCCAAAAACTACTGGAAAAAAATGACATGTTCAAAAGACTCATTATGCCTCATAGATTATACGTTGGGGTGTTTGCTTTCCAAAATTGGGTCATTTTGTGGGCAATTCCATTGTCCTGGTGCTCCAGGGCCCTCAAAAATGTGATAGGTCGTCATGACATTAGATGTGTAATTTATGTCCCTAGAATACCTGACGGCGCTCCCTGCATGTTGAGCCTCTGTATGTGGCCAGGCTGTGAAAAAGTCTCAAATGTGTGATATTGCCATACTCAGGAGGAGTAGCAGAAGGTGTTTTGGGGTGTAATTTGTGGTATGCATATGCTGGGTGTGAGAAATAACCTGTTACAATGACAATTTTGTGAAAAAAAAAAGAAAAAAAAATCTTGATTTTTCAAAGAATTGTGGGAAAAAATTACAACTTCAAAAAATTCACCATGTCTCTTACTAAATACCTTGGAATGTCTACTTTCCAAAAAGAGGTCATTTGGGGTTATTTGTACTTACCTGGCTTGTTAGGGTCTCAAGAAATGAGATAGGCTGTCAGTATATCAGGTGTGATCAATTTTCAATGATTGGCACCTTAGCTTGTAGACTCTATAACTTACACAAGGACCAAATAATATACACGTATTTGGGTTATTTTTACCAAAGATAAGTAGCAGTATAAATTTTGGCCAAAAGTTACAAAGAAAAATTACTAATTTGCAAAATTTTATGACAGAAACAAAGAAAAAGGCATTTTTTCACAAAATTTTCAATCTTTTTTTATTTATAGCACAAAAAATAAAAAAAACCCTAGTGATTAAATACCACCAAAAGAAAGCTCTATTTGTGTGAAAAAAAGGATGCAAATTTCATATGGGTACAGTGTTGCATGACTGAGTAATTGTCATTCAAAATGTGATAGCGCTCAAAGCTGAAAAATGGCCTGGACGGGAAGGGGGTTTTCGTGCCCGGTACTGATGTGGTTAAAGATACACATTTTATTATTGTTGTTAATTTTTATTATAACTGCAGTGATGTTTTTTATATCTGCATGAAGTTTTAAATGATATACAGTGAATTTTTATGAAGAATGTATTAGACAAAGATTGGCACGTGGATGTCAATGACTAGATGATATTTGATCACATGTGGAATAAATCATTCATCATGAATTATACAGAAGCCTTTGTGTATGCGTGCTTTCTGTTTTAAATTTGGAGATCACATTAAGGATTCTTGTAATCCCTTGTACAGCAATGCCAATCTGATATCACCCAGCTGCACCTATACTAAAACAGAAAGTTTATCCTTCTTTTAACAGGAAGTTTAAAGTGGTTGTAAACCCTCCATCTCCACTTTACTGCCTTGTAATTATCACATTTAATCCTCCTTATCAGCACTTGTCTCATGTTATTCGCTGTTACAGTTTCTTCAATATCCCTTCCGAAAATAATAATGATGTCAGCGGCGCCTGCGCACTTATTGCATAAAGAAACGGCGCGCTGTGTGTGCCGTTTCTGTCAGCTTAGCATGCCAGGATTACTTCCTTTACCATGACAATGGCACAGCACACTCTCCAGCCAGCACACAGGAGTCACAAGAGTGTGCTGTTCCATTCTCTAATGCTTCCTGGTTCTCCCCTTGTGCAACGTCACACAGGGGGAATAAACAAGAGGGGGAGTGAAACCGGATGGAGACTAGCAAGTTGCAGCAGCTCATTTGACAAACAGAATATTCATTGGAATATATTTTACAGCTAGTAAAGTAAGTATATATATTTGCTATCATTGAAAACCAATTATAGGTTTTATTGTTAATTTATCGCTACTGAGCATGCGCGGGATTTAGGCTGGGGAGAGAAGGCAGGGCGGAAGAGACGTCCGCACAAGACATCATGATCCACGGTTAAAATCTCATTATAAATACCTTATTTTTGTTTTATAAATCATCTCCTCTTCCAGGTATAGGCTATACCTGAAGAAGAGATGATTTATAAAACAAAAATAAGGTATTTATAACAAGATTTTATTAGCAGTTTCATGACGGATAGTTGCAGCATGCTAGGGTAATTGATATTTTTAAAATTTTTAAAAATTATGACTTTACTTCCTTTTTAACCACTTCAATACTATGCACTTAGAACACTTTACTTCCAGACCAATTTTCAGCTTTCAGTGCTGTTGTGTTTTGAATGAGAATTGCGCGATCATGCGACGCTGCACCCAAACAAAGTTTTTATCATTTTGTTCCCACAAATAGAGCTTTCTTTTGGTGGTATTTGATCACCTCTGCGGTTTTTATTTTTTGCGCTATAAACAAAAAAAAATTCTCTATTTCTGTCACAAAACTTTGTAAATAAGTAAATTTTCTCCATCACTGATGGGCACTGATGAGGCTACACTGATAGGCACTGATCTGGCAGTACTGATTGGCACTGATGAGGTGGCACTGACGATGAGGCACTTATATGCAGCAATGATGAGCACTGTTAGGTGGCACTGATAAGAAGCACTGACGGGCACTGATATGAAACACTGACGGGCACTGATATGCAGCACTGACGGATACTGATAAGCGGCACTGATGGGCGCTCATAGACGGCACTGATTGGCACTCATAGGCGGAACTGGGCACTGATAGGTGGCACTGATGGGCACTGATAGGTGGGCACTAGCAGGTGGCACAGGAGGGCACTGATATGTGGCACTGGTATGCACTGATAGGGGCACTGGTACACACTGATAGGGGCACTGGTGGGCATATGTACAGAAAGGGGCCCATTCCCTGGTTGCCTAGGGTGGCATCTGAAGGTGGCACTAAGTGCCATTCATATTGGGCACTATGCCCCTTACCTGGTGGTCTAGGGTGGTCTCCCTGCTGGTCCAGATCGGCTCCCTGGTGGTCCTTGGTCGGCTCCTTGGTGGTCCTGGGTGGGGACATTGCTGGTGGTCCCTGGGCAGGTTCCCTGGTGGTCTAGTGTGGCGATCCGAGGGGGGGCTGTGCTGATAAATCATCAGCACAAACCCTCCCTGTCAGGAATGCAGCCGATCGGCTCTCCATTCCTCAGGTCTGCAGACCTGAGTACAGGAAAGCCGATAAACGGCTTTCCTGTGTTACACTGTGACCAGCCGTGCTTGGTCACGGCTGATCACATGGTAAAGTGCTTCAGATGGAAGCACTTTACCGAGATCGGTATTGCGGGGGGTCAGAATGACCCCCCACACCACCGATCGCCGCGATGCGCGCTCCCCTGGGTGCGCGGCGGCTTGTTATCCTGAGGACATCATATGACGTCCAGTCAGGATAACTAAACCACTTCCCGGCCGCCATTCTGCATACGGCGGTCGGGAAGTGGTTAAAGGGTAACTCCACTTTCGTACGGAAAAAAATAGCAAATAAAGAAAAAATAATATAGCGCATATAATTGCGACACTAATCATATTGTAATTCACTGTTAAAAATTACCTTTCCTTTTTAATCTGCAGTCATTTTCTAAGAATGCATTACAATATGACTATCTAGAGTTGTTCTGTACACAGAGTGTACTGACCACTCCCCAGAAAAATCATTTCCTGCTTGTGTGATTGGCTCACTGATTTTCCCCGAAGTTTTCTGCCTAAGATACAAGTGAGATTTCAGGCATCCCCTGCAACAAAAATGTAATTTTTGGAAAGATACTTTCAATAGGGAAACATCTAAAGGGATGCAGGCCCAGCAGATTTCCGCATTAGTGCTCTGCAGCTGCACACCTGACAGTTAATTATGAAACCACTCCCATTAGACCTACTCAGCACAGAGGCACAGACAAACACACAGGGATTTCTTCCGAATAACAAAAGGTTGGAATCTGCAACAAAGTTTGATATAATCCTTGCAATGTACATAGATCACCCAGAGGGGAATGTTTTTTTCTCAACAAAAATGGAGTTACGCTTTAATGAAAGATACTTCTTTTACAGGTTCAATTCACCTCTCTGCGACAGCATTTGCTTCCAGATCAACTTTTCATGAACAGGCTTGTTGGTATATTCTTGCTAAATCAGTGCATGCAGCCAATCAGCTGCAGCGGCGATCAGTGTATTCTGACATTGGGGCAGTTCCACTGTCAGAATACAATGACACAGCAGAGAAGACTTCCCCATTCACTTCAAATGTGTGGATGGGGAAATCGATTCAGTTTTTTTGTTCAGCCGGCTGGCTGGATGAACAAAACATCGAGCCATGCATGGCCAGCTTTACTTGTTGGTAGAGCTCAGGGAACTAAAAGTTATATGTGCAATTTAACCACTTGCCTTCCGCCCACCGTCATATGACGTTGGCCCTTTAAGCCGGGCATGTGCGAGATCGGGCGCGCGCATCCCGGCACTGTCGGTGGTGGCGTGTCCCCAGGACACAGCTCATCACCGACGGAGGTGAACAGCCATTGGGCATGGCTGTCTATCACGTGATCGGCTGTGACAAAGTCACGTCTGATCACAAAGTGGTACTTCCCCCATTCCCACGGCGCATGCACGCGATCGGGAGCGTGCTGCTGTGTATGTCGGTGGCAGCGTGTTCCCGGGAACACTGCCTGCCACCGACAGTAGTAAACAGCCATTGACCAGTGGCTGTTACCATGTGATCGGCTGTGATCCATTCACAGCCGATCACAAATGTAAACAAAGACCGGTAACAAGCTGTTACCAGCCCTTTTCTCCTCACATACCATTTCCATTGTGAGGAGAGGAGAACCTGGATCAATGACTTACCGATCCGTGTCTGTACTGTACTCCACAAACACCTGCCACATCACCCCTGCACCCCCATTGCACCTGTCACCCAACAGTCACCACATCTGCCCCAATAAAGTGCACCTGTCATCAGAGACATCCATCTGTGACCTTTAGTGCACCTGTCACCATCAGTGACCGTGACCTGTCACCCATCACCTATCAGTGACCACCGCCTGTCACCCATCAGTGACCACCGCCTGTCACCCATCACCCACCACCGCCTGTCACCCATCAGCGACCACCACACGTCACTCATCAGTGATCACCGCCTGTCACCCGTCACCCATCAGTAACCCCCACCTGTCACCCGTCATTCATCAGTGACCACCACCTGTCACCCATCAGTGACCACCACCTGGTACCCATCAGTGACCAACCCCTGTCACCCGTCACCCATCAGTGACCACTGCCAGACACCCATCACACATCAGTGACCACCGCCTGTCACCCATCAGTGACCACCACCAGTCCCCCGTCACCCATCAGTGACCACCACCTATCATCCGTCACCCATCAGTGACCACCACCTGTCACCCATCAGTGACCACCACCTGTCACCCGTCACCCATCAGTGACCACAACAGTCACCCATCACCCAGCACTGACCACCACCAGTCATCCGTCACCCAGCAGTGACCACCGCCTGTTACTCATCAGTGACCACCACCTGTCACCCATCAGTGACCACCACCTGTCACCCATCAGTGACCACCGCCAGACACCCGTCACCCATCAGTGACCACCACCAGTTACCCGTCACCCCTCAGTGACCACCACCTGTCACCCATCACCCATCAGTGACCACCACCTGTCACCCATCAGTGACCAACCCCTGCCACCCGTCACCCATCAGTGACCACTGCCAGACACCCATCACACATCAATGACCAATGCCTGTCACCCATCAGTGACCACCACCTGTCACCCGTCACCCATCAGTGACCACCACCTGTCACCCATCAGTGACCACCACCTGTCACCCGTCACCCATCAGTGACCACCACAGTCACCCGTCACCCAGCACTGACCACCACCAGTCATCCGTCACCCAGCAGTGACCACCGCCTGTCACTCATCAGTGACCACCACCAGTCACCCATCACCCGCCACCCATCAGTGACCACCACCTGTCACCCATCAGTGGCCACCACCTTTCACCCGTCACCCATCAGTGACCAACACCTGTCATCCGTCACCCATCAGTGATCACCGCCAGACACCCGTCACCCATCAGTGACCACCGCCTGTCACCCATCAGTGACCATCGCCAATCACCCGTCAGTGACCATCATCATCCGTCAGTGAAAGTCATCTGCCACCCATCGCACAGCCCATCAGTGAACGTCACCTGCCATCCATAGCACAGCCCATCAGTGACCATCACCTGCCCACCCGTCGCACAGCCATGTCCAAAAGATTTTATACCAGTGAGGAGGCATTCCAGATCCTCTCCATGACTGATGAGAGCAGCAGGGAGCTCTCATCAGAATCCGATACCTATTCTGATTCCGAAAACAGATTCTGCATTTGAACTAATTGGCAGCAGCGGATCAGAAAATGAATCGGAGGAAGAATGGGTCTCTCATAAAAGGGCACGTCGCTCTGGAAACCAGGCAGCCGCCATGCAAACAGGTTTGCATTGCCAGGCCCAGTACCAGCGCTGCCACCAGCAACCAGGATCACATTCCCAAGCCCAGTGTCAGCGTTGCCACCAGCAACTGGGATCAAACTCCCAGGCCCAGTACCAGCGCTGTCGCCAGCGATAGGCCCCGGGAACAAATGCCCAGTACCAGAGCTGCCACATCATGCCCAAGTACCAGCACTGGAGTATCACATCCCCCAAGAGCCAGGGCTGCTACATACCTCCCAGATGGTCTTGCCATCCCAACATGGCTGCCTTCCGGCTCGGGAGCAGCAAGAATTCCCTCTTTCACCGCACAGCCAGGTGTGCAGGTCAATACCCAAAATTTCAAAGAAATTATTTTTTCCCCTCTCGTCTTCCAGGACAGCCTCTGAGATATAGGACTCCTCCCTCCGGGACAGGAAACACATTCACCCAATTCCTTAAAAGGCAGTCCTCCAGGCCTCCTCCCTCAGTTTTTTGTGTTTCCTGCCGGACGGGAAGGAAGCATGGAGGGAAGCATTTTGGGAGCTCCATGGGATGTCTCAGGGGTGGCTGAGTTGGAGACCTGGCATACCGTAGTTGTGTTTTGCCTGCGCACCCCTCCGTCCAGTATGCAGGGAGGAGAGAGGTAGCGGGTCCCCCACTATCAGAAGCTCGGAGACAGCAGAGCCTCGGTGACCTGGCAGTCCCCATCTCGTCAGCGGAAAGCTGATCTCTGGCTTACCTGGCCGTGCAGGCAGGGAGGCCTGGGCACGAACGGGCGCCCAGGGCATCCGTTGGCAGCGACATTGTGAACGAGCGTGCTGGGAGCGTTCGTTCGGGTAGGAGGCAGTCAGGCTTTCCAGACGGGGAAGCATGCGTGGAGGCGGGGTTTCTGCTTTCCAAAGGCAGGAAGTGAGGTTAACTTCCTGCCAGGAAGTGGTCATCAGAGGGCGCCTGGAGAGTGCTTCCTGTCTCCAGAAGGCGTGGTGGAGGACGCTACAGGCACCCGGGAGCCTGTGAGAAATCACCTGGACCGAAGGAAGCAGCTGCATCGCAGGCAGTGGACCCCGGTCCAGTGGGCACCGGCACCTCCCAGGTAAGCGTGGGACGTGGTCCACGTATTTTACACTGGGGGGGAGGTGGAGGAGGAGGAAGAGGTATAGGGGATCTTCTCTCCTATACTCTACAGGTGGTGGCACCCAGCACTGGGTGGTTTGATGGAGTGGGAATAACGGTTGTTTTTTTCTCTGCTCCATCTGGTTCTAGGTCAGGACCGAGAAGAGCCAGCAGCCCAGAAGAAAATGTGCAGTATGTGGAGCAAAGATGGCCCCAAGCTGGGAGAAGCCACTGTGTGCTGACTGTATCAGTAGGCTGGTCAGGGAGGACACGGCGGCCTCTTGCAGTAGCATCCTAACGTCTGTTAAGGAGGAGATTGCATTCACTCTCCAGTCTTTTAAGGGGATGATGGACAGAGTACAGGGGGTCTCTGTTCCTCTGTCTAGAGCGGCTAGTATGCCTTCACTGTCAGAACCAAGTTTAGAGGACAGTGAGGACAGGGACGCCAGATCACTCACAGCCTCTCAGGCAGACTCTGATTCTGAGCCGGAGGATGAGGATGATTCCCCCAGGGGGTCCAGATATAAGCTATCACTGGACGATGTGGGGGATTTACTTAAGGCTATTTATGAAAATTTAGAAATTAAAGAATAAACTGTCTAAGCACGGCCGCCTATACCTTGGGTCTAGTGCGCAGAAGGCCAGAGTTTTCCCAGTGCATAAGTCCTTGGTAGAAACGATTTTGCTGGAGTGGGAACATCCAGAAAGAAGGCCCTTTTTTTCTGGAAACCTTAAGCGTAGGTTCCCTTTTGAGAAGGGTTCAGAGCATCCCTGGAACAAAGTCCCAAAGTTGGACGCTCCGTTAGCCAAATTCTCGAAGAAAACGGACTTGGCATTTGATGATCATGGGTCACTTAAGGATCCTATGGACAGGAGAGGGGACGTGCTGCTCAAAAGGGCTTGGGATGCAGCAGCTATTGGGCTCAAACCAGCCTTGGCGGCAACTTGCGTCGCCAGGAATTTGGAGTGCTGGCTGACAAAGTTACAGTCCCACATTGCTGCAGGTACATCTAGGCAGCAACTCCTTAAATCTTTCCCACTGCTATTTAAGGCAGTGGGGTTCCTGGCGGACTCTTCAGAGGAGTCAGTTAAACTGGCAGCCAGGTCGGCGGCGTTAGTAAACGCAGCCAGACGAGCAGTGTGGCTGAAGGCATGGTCGGGGGACGCGGCATCTAAGCTTAAGCTCTGCAGCCTACCCTTCTCAGGAGACCATCTTTTTGGGGCTGGATTGCAGGAGGCTCTGGAACGGACCCAGGATAGAAAAAAGGCCTTCCCAGAAAAGAAAACAAAGTACCGGAGGAGGAACGACAGCAGGGGGTGTATTCCCACGTTTTCGTGGTCAAGAAGCCTTCGGGGAAGTTCAGGTTGATCCTCAATCTCCGGCCATTGAACGGATACCTGAGGTACAAGCGGTTCAGGATGGAGTCGATATTTACGGTGTCGAATCTCCTGTTTCCAGATTGTTATATGGCAACAGTGGATCTAAGGGATGCGTACCTCCAGATTCCGATCCACCAGGATTGTCAGAAATACCTAAGGTTGGCCGTCAGGATAGATGCAGAGATTTGGCATTTCCAGTTTCGGGCACTTCCTTTTGGGCTAGCATCCTCCCCGAGGATATTTACAAAGGTACTGGCAGAGGCTCTAGCCCCACTACGCCTCAGAGCCATAACGGTGACCCCTTACTTGGACGACCTCCTGTTTATTGCTCGGTCAGAAGAGCAATTGACGAAGGATGTGCAGGAGGCACGGAGGTTCCTAGAGGACCTCGGGTGGCTTATAAACCAGGGCAAGTCTCAGCTTGTTCCTTCCCAGGAGGTACGCTATCTGGGTTACACAATCTCATCCAAGAGGGGGAAGATTTTTCTTCCGCCAAAAAAAAAAATCGAGAAAGTGGGTCTGGCGGTGGCACAACTTCAGACCAGTCGGGAGGCTCGGATCAGGGAAGTCATGGGAGTGGTAGGTCTGATGACTTCCTGTTTCCCGGCTTTTTAGAAGGGGGAGAACCTACTCTAACACATTGGGTCTATCGCATGGAGGACCCTTCCTTGTTCGACTCTGAACGGGACCAAATATTCGGTGGGCTCCAGGAGATCCTTGGAGGCACGGAGGACGTGTAGGAAGCAGTTAACGAGAAGACTGGCTCGTTATTTGTCCTCCAGCAGGTTCATTCCCCAGTGGCAATACCGAGACTCCGCATCACCCCGATCTCGGAGACGGTCATGGAAACATTTATAGGAGCCCCTCCTACGATCGGGTTTTCCTTCACGGGCTTTGACCTTTACGGTTTAGAGACGTAGATAGGACTGCCGG
>BLSH010213537.1:749779-781975 GCA_018402905.1 Glandirana rugosa | reverse complement strand
TTCCCACCCTAATCTTGTGATTTGGTACAGGTGTTATGTACTAATGTTTGGCAAGTGTGTTATGTCTTTCAGT
This sequence comes from Glandirana rugosa, assembly GCA_018402905.1. Lineage (NCBI taxonomy): Eukaryota > Metazoa > Chordata > Amphibia > Anura > Ranidae > Glandirana > Glandirana rugosa. The sequence goes on along the minus strand of BLSH010213537.1, from coordinate 781,902 downwards.
GCTTTCCGGCAGGTTCTTGTGAGGACTGAGGGAGGAGGCCTGGAGGACTGCCTTTTAAGGAATTGGGTGAATGTGTTTCCTGTCCCGGAGGGAGGAGTCCTATATCTCAGAGGCTGTCCTGGAAGACTCCTAGAAAAAGAGTTACCGGTAAGTCTAACTCTGGTTTTTTTCTCTTTTTTTGCACGACACTTTGCTGCAGATTATCGTGGACCAGACCAATTTATATGCCCAGCAATATATTTCCAACAACCCCCAATCATCATATTCCCATCCATTTTAATGGAGAGATTTGACATTGGAAGTGTTTAAAAGTGTTTATGGGCCTCACCATAAATATGGGGATTACAAAAAAAATGAAGTAAATGCCTACTGGTCCACCCACCCCATCCACCACATGGTCATTTATTCTTCCATAATGCCCAGGTCCTGATACAAAATGATTATGCGCTTCCTTCATTTCAGCGACAACACTCAGTGCCCTCCCCATAATCATCCATATTACGATAAATTATATAAAATTCGCCCACTCATAAATTTCTTTTCCCAGCGATTTTCAGAACAAAATATCCCCCAAGCATCATATTTGTGTGGATGAGTCCCTGGTACCCTTTTCAGGTCGGCTAGGAATAAAGCAATATATTCTTAGAAAAAGGTCCAAATACGGAGTTAAATTTTATAAACATTGCGAGAGAGCCATGGGATATCTGTATGCACTCCGCATATATGAAGGAAGAGATTCCCAGCTCCAGCCCCCTGAGTGCCCGATCTACATGGGCACATCTGGTAAAATTGTATGGGACCTGGCTTACCCACCGCTCAACAAAGGATACCACATATACCTTGACTATTTTTACACCAGCTTGCCCCTTTTCAAACATCTACATGCTGCTAAAACCCTGGCCCGTGGAACCATGAAAAAGAATAGGAAGGGCTTCCCACAATCCATAGTAAACAAGAAACTGCGAAAAGGGGAAAGAGCAACTTTGTGATGCAACAAAGTGCTTGCCTTCCATGATGACACCACAGTCGAGGTTCAAAGAGGTCCCATTGAAAAGCCAACATGCGTCCAACATGCGTCCAAGATTACAATCTCCACATGGGGGGGGTGGATTTCAACGACCAAATGATTCAACCCTATTTGGCAATAAGGCGGTCCCAGTTCAGGTACAAGAAGATAGCACACTATCTAATCAATTTAACCATGTATGACGCCTACATAATCTTCACCAAATCCATGGAAAACCCCGCCCCCTTCCTAAAATTCATAGAAGAAGTTGTCACATCCCTCATTTATCAAAGAAACCCCCCCAGAAAACTTTCGCTCTGATGCGGTTAGTCAACATTCCACCTTCTGAAACAGGCCAAAGACGCCAAAAAAGAAGCCGCGTATGCAGCAAAAGAGGATTCCGCAGAGATGCCAGCTACCATTATCCCCAGTGTCCCTCCGAACCTGCCCTTTGCATTGGTGAATGCTTCAGACTTTGCCACACATCCATAAAATATTAGCCCATATATTTTCCCATTTTCATCATCTGTGCTGAGCAATTTCCATGCTTCCCCAAATAACCATGCCACTTTCTTCCAATTGAACTGACCCTGGCCTGTTTTTCAACTATGCTTCTACCTAACGTTTGGACTGCTTGCACGTGAACTGACCCTGGCCTGTTTTATCAACTACGCTTCTGCCTGCCGTTTGGACTGTTTGAACGTGAACTGACCCTGGCCTGTTATATCGATTATGCTTTTGCCTACCGCTTGGACTGATCTGTTGCCCTGCTACTGTAGTACACAGGGGTCTCACATATGTGAGGGGCACCAGAATCGTTTTTCCGGATGGAGAAAACACATTTTTTGTTTTCTCCGGGTTTCGGAAATTCCCGATTAGGGTCTGGTTGCCCGGTGGCTTCAAAGCGAAGGGTGGGTGAAGCCTCTACCCCTGTGCCCCTGTTCACAGGTCTTACTTGAATAAGGTTCTCGGCCTGCTGCTGACTTACTGCCATCATGTCTCTGCCTCCTGCATGACCTGGCCACACCTCTGCCTGCTACCTGGACTATGGAAGTAATTAGCTGTAGCAAGGGGCAGTATGCTTATAAAGGGCCGGAGAGCTGTACAATGAGTGACTGCAGGTAACAATGTACGAGGACCAATATTATGGCTGTCTCTGCCTGGACAATTCCTATGGACAAATGCTTTGGCTGTGCTGACAATGTCCTTGTACTAACTATAGACAATATTCCTGCCTGCTGCCTGGATAATTACTATTGCCGTTGCTAAGCACATCCCTGCCTACTGCCTGAACCAATGCTTTCCTCAGTGGACACTACTAAAACCACAGGTAATACTTATTTTTTACTCTTTACTTCTTTTCTTTCCTCAATAGAACTTATTTTGGAGTGCTATTTGTTAGCAATATGAAGGGCCTTCAAAAATGATAGGTTCTCAGGAAATTATATGTGTAATTTATGCTCCTAGAATGCCTGATGGTACTACTTGGATGTTGGGCCTCTGTATGTGGCCAGGTTGTGCAAAAGTCACACACATGTGGTATTGCCATACTCAAGAAGAGCAAAATGTATTTTGGGGTGTCATTTTTGCTATGTACATGCTATGTGTTGGCCATTTTTTGACGCCAATCGGCAAAACGCTCACTAACGCTCACTAACGCCGTAGTGGCGTTAACCAGCGTTTTTTGACGCCTACGTTTTTAGGTCGAAAAATAGCAGAGGACTGATTTTTTTTTAAAAACGTCTATTGACGCCGGCGCTCACTAACGCTCACTAACGCCGATGCAAAACGTCGGTAAAAATGCAGATTTTTTCCAAAATGTCGGATTCAACGTTTTGCCTATTTTTTCACAGACGCCAATGTGTATGAGGCCTAAATACCACCAAAAGAAAGCTCTATTTATGTGGGGAATAAAAAGGACAAAAAATTCACATAGGTACAGTGTTGCACGACTGAGTAATTGTCATTCAGGCCTCATACACACGGGCGTAATAACAAAATGTCGGGACTGACGTCAGGCAAAAATCGTTGTCAAAAACGTGATTTCGTCTGCATTTTGCATCGGCGTTAATGAGCATCAGCGCTACTTCGCGTTTTGTTATAAGAAACATTCCTTTGCTATTTTTGAACCTGAAAAGGCCGCCACTAAAAAGGCTGGTTAACGTTTGCCAGCTCAGCGTCAAAAATGCCATAACGTTACAGCCTCGGAACGCGCTAATCCTGCTTTTGATTTAGAGCTTAATAACGCCGACGCCATCTACAGCTCAAAAACGTCAGCGTTTGTATGGGGTCATTGAATAGCATGGAAAGCTACAAAAAACACTAAAAAACGCAGCGGTAAAAAATGTCCATAGGTATGAGGCCTTAAAGTATGATAGCGCTGAAAGCTGAAAAATGGCCTGGGCAGGAAGGGTGTTTATGTGCCCATTATTGAGGTGGTTAAACAACAAAGTTTTTCCTCAATGGTGTAACTCTTCTTATCTGCCAATCAGAATATAACCATGCAGTGTATCTACAAAATCAATATGAGTAAGGCTCCTTTCACACAAGCGGAGCTCAGCCGGGATCCGTCCGTTTATCCCCGCTTAGCAGGCGGATGACAGGACCGTCTCTGCACTCTGTGCAGAGACTGACCTGTCACAGCTACATTCTCCTCTATGGAGGATCGGATGAACACGGACCGTCTGTCCGTGTTCATCTGATCCGATCCGATCCGCCAGACGGATGGAAAATAGGGTTTCCATCCATCAGTTTTTGGCGGATCGGAGCGGATTGGATGTCAGCTGACATGTCACTGCTGACATCCATCGCTCCATAGAGGACAATGGAGGACAATGAAAAACTGACAGGTGGACCCGAACGATCCGCTCGTGTGAAAGGACCCTTAACCCTTTTCCAGCAGCTCCACAGTTGCAATAGATATAAATTAACAAACAGTGCAGCGCTGGACTCCAATTATTACCTTTAATATAAAGTACATTATTACAGTGAACATTTCATTATGCATATACAATAGATGAACCATAATTTATTATAAAAAAATTAAACAGAAATTTGAACTGAATTCTGAATGAAATAAAAAACCTTAACAGATACAACAAAATCTTGATGTGTAATTTTCCCTGCAAAACTTTTCCCAATGACACTGATGGTGCGCACATGCCATCTAGTGGTAAAATGTTTTCAGACAATGACATTGCTATAAGGCTACCATCCTAACACAGCCATAAAACATTTACAGATCATTAGACAAGGTATAAAAAAGCTCCTGCATAAATGATCAGTAAATCAATCTATATGTTGATGTATAAAAAAAAATGTCCTTTTCTTTTTTCAATTACATTTTTGGATTTTAAGTTACAGACGGGGCTTTTATTTAGCAGGAACAGGTGGTCTATTATTGTTGAATGCTGGAAGATCTTTTTGGTCCTGGATTCTGAAGCTGGATTCACACCATTGCGGTGCGAATTCCAGCCTGCTTGCTGCTGACAAGGGGCGGAGCCACCCTGTCCGTTTTTTACAGCGCAGCAGCTGCGGGGGGAGGGAGGGGCCACGAGCAGGGGAAAATATCCCAGTTCAGTGCGGAGCGCATCTCCGTGCTAGATGTATTCCCATTGAACTTAATAGGCTGGGAATTCCCACCGCATTGCACAGAAAACATGTGAGTTTTTAGTGCAATGCGGAGTGCGAATGCACCGCACCTATGTGAACCTGACACATTGAAAGCAATGTGATTTCAAGTGTCATGCAAATTGTATCCAATTCTCATTGTATCCAATTTGCATAGGTGTGAACCCAGTCTGAGGAATCTATTGTTGTTGGGTGGATATATTGTTGCTAGTGGAGGATCTGTTGTTGCTGGGGAGCCTATTGTTGCTGCAGAGGATTTACTGTTGTGTGGAAAGGGGTGGTCTATTATTGTTGAATGCTGGAAGATCTATTGATGCTGGATTCTGATGTATCTATTTTTGTTGGGTGGATATATTGTTGCTGGTGGAGGATCTGTTGTTGGAGGGGATCTGTTTTATTGCTCACTTTTTATCCGCATTAACCACTTGCCAACCGTGCTATAGCAAAATGACCGCTACAGCGCAGTCAGCCAGTTCTGGGAGGGAGTCATATGACGTCCTTTGGACACAGCTGATCACAGAACAGGGTAAAGAGCCAATCACAGTAGCTCTTTACCACGTGATCAGCTGTGTCCAATCACAGATGACCACAATGTAAACACACTTGTAGGTTATCGGCAATCCTTTCCTCACGCTGTCACAGCGTGTGTAAACAGATTAATAAAAATTTCATATGGGTACAGTGCTGCATGACCGCGCAATTGTCATTTGAAGTTCGACAGCGCTAAAAGGTGAAAATTGGCCTGGGCCAGAAGGGGGTAAAAATGCCCAGTAGGCAAGTGGTTAAAAAGTTACATAAAAATGATTTAGCACCACAAAAGGATTCTTGGCTCTGTATTCTGTAAAATGAGCAGTAGACATACTATGGAAAGTCTCTCACATTTACATTCTCATGTATGTTTTTACCCTGGGTTTTATCTGAATAAAAAGCTATTTGACCTAAAAAGGGCAGTACTGGGCAGTGACGACCCATCCATTAAGGGCATACAGGCCCCCCCCATCCCTGCCTCCACCCCCTGATCTACATGCAGGGCGCCAGACTATGGCTTCAAAAAAAGGTGGGCTCGGGGGGGAACTGCACCCTGATCCCAACTAATTGTGCGATGATAGTGAATTAATATTTGAAATTTTCACACTAAATCTCCTCCATGCCAATCAGAAAGAGGGTTGTGAGACCCATTTCCCGATTGGCCAAAATGTCAGTTGATCCTATTGGACACCTAGGGCCTAGGAGGAAGAGAGAGGAGACGTACAACGGAAGCCGCTCAAGGAGAGAACACCAGAGCCGCTGCCCACCACTTGCCATACTGGAGGACACTGGAGCTGCAGCCCACCATGCTGGAGGACACCGGAGCCACTGCCCGCAGCACCGCTACATTGATGGGGTAAGTGCCCGACCAACCAGCAGACAACGGGGGGGGTGATAGTGCTGCACCACCAGCTGCCCCGGGGGGTGGTTATTTGCCCCCTCCCCAGAAGAAAATAACCAAAACGCCAGCCGCCACTGGTACTGGGAGTTGGGTAGGGGTGGAGACAAGGGAAGGTGCTCGGAGATGGGTAGGAGGCAAAGATAAGGGTGACTTGGGGGGAGAACCCGTTACCTATTATCTGAGAAAAAAGCACTTATGCTTATGGATCTGAACCCAGTGCATGTTTATACACTTGTATGAATGTTTCCATTGAAAACAATGCAGCTGTGTTCAGATCTGAAAATATAAAATAGCTGTGAATGTGTTTTTTTACAGCCATGTGAATGAGGCCTAATGCATGTATTTTTTGCCCCCAAAAAACTCTATTGCATGTGTACAAGTGTTTTTTCTAATCACGTTATCAATTTGCCCCACGTCTTCTTATAGCCTAGGCCATCTTTATGTAAAGCAACAATTCTTTTTCTCAGATCCTCAGAGAATTCTTTCCCATGAGGTGCCATGTTGAACTTCCAGTGATCAGTTTGAGATAGGGAGGGGAATAACACCAAATTTAACACACCTGAGACCTTGTAACTAGAGTTGAGCGGACACCTGGATGTTCGAGTTCGTCGGGTTGGGCCGAGCCTCGTGAAACCATTTGGGTTCGGCACCGAACTCGATCCGAACTTGACCCCGGACACCGAACCCCATTGAAGTCAATGGTGACCCGAACTTTTGAGCACAAAAATGGCTGTAAAAAAGTAATGGAAAGGGCTAGAAGGCTGCAAAAGGAAGCAAAATGGGGGTAAGAGTAGGACAAGTGCCCAAATGTGGATAGCGAAATAACTTAAAATCACATAAAAAAAATAAAAATGGGAGGAGGAGGTGGATGTGGAGTAGGAGCCTAGAGGTTGACTAAGCCGTGACCGTGGCAGTGTAGGTGGAAGTGGCGGTGGTTGAGGAGGAGGAAGAGGAGGAGGTAACCAACACTGTTTTTTGTTTGTTTGGGTTTTTTTTATAATTGGGGTAGCCCCCAAAATATTGGGACATATTAAAAAAAAAAAAAAAGAATACCAATGGCTGTGTGAGGCCGGTCTAAATGTCTATTCTGCACAAGGTGCAGACAAGTCTTGTGGGATCCATGCCTGGTTCATTTTAATAAAGGTTAGCTTGTCCACGTTGGCTGTGGACAGGCGGCTGCGCTTGTCTGTGATAACGCCCCCTGCCATACTAAGCGCACGTTCAGACAATACACTGGCTGCAGGGCAGGCCAGCACCTCCAAGGCATAAAGGGCAAGCTCATGTGGCCAATTTGGAGACCCAGAAGTTGAATGGGGCAGACCCATGAGTCAGTACGTGTAGTACGTCAGTACTGTTCCACCATGTTGCTGAAATGCTGCCTCCTGCTAAGACTTTACCTATGAGCTGGTGGTGCTGTTTGTGGTGGCGTGCTGCTGACAAAGCTTTTCCACATTTTGGCCATGCTAACCCTGCCTTCTGAGGTGCTGGCGGTGCCACAGCTGCGTTGGCGACCTCTTCCTCCTCCTCCTCCTCTGCCTTCGCCTTGTGCTTCCACTGAGCCCCCGGTGTCATTTGGGAATGCCCACAGCAGCGCGTCTACTAGAATGCGCTTGTAGTCGCGCATCTTCCGATCACGCTCCAGTGAGGTAATTAAGGACAGCACATTGTCCTTGTAACGGGGATCCAGCAGGGTGGCCACCCAGTAATCAGCACAAGTTAAAATGTGGGCAACTCGGCTGTTATTGAGCAGGCACTGCAGCATTTAGTCGCTCATGTGTGCCAGGCTGCCCAGAGGCAAAGACAAGCTGTCCTCTGTGGGATGTGTATCATCTGAGTCCTCCGTATCCCCCCAGCCACGCTCCAGTGATTGCCCACGAGCTGCGTTGGGTGCCACCCTGCTGTGAACATGGTTCCTCCTCCTCATCATCATCCTCGTCCTCGTCCTCCTCATCCTCCAGAACTGTCCCCTGGCTTGAAAATTTTTGACCTGGCCTATGCTGGTGCAGGAACCCAGCCTCCGAGCTACTTGTGAATGACTGGCCTGATAACAGTGGAAATTACCCCTCTTCCTCCTCCTCCTGTGCCACATCCTCTTCCATCATCGCCCGAAGTGTTTTTTCAAGGAGACATAGAAGTGGGATAGTAACGCTGAGAACAGCGTCATCGGCACTGGCCATGTTGGTGGAGTACTCGAAACACTACAATATGGTACACAGGTATCGCATGGAGGCCCACTCATTGGTGGTGAAGTGGTGCTGTTCCGCAGAGCGACTGACCCGTGCATGCTGCAGCTGAAACTCCACTATTGCCTGCTGCTGCTCGCACAGTCTCTCCAGCATGTTCAAGGTGGAGTTCCACCTTGTGGGCACATCGCATAGGAGGCGGTGAGCGGGAAGGCCGAAGTTCCGCTGCAACGTAGACAGGCGAGCAGCAGCAGGGTGAGAACGCCAAAAGCACGCACAGACGGCCCGCACTTTCTGCAGCAGCTTTGACATATCCGGCAGTTTTTTAGAAGTTTCTGCACCACCAAATTCAGCACATACGCCAGGCAAGGAATGTGCGTCAAACCAGCTAGGCCCAGAGCTGCTACGAGATTTCGCCCATTATCGCACACCACCAGGCCGGGCTTGAGGCTCATTGGCAACAAGCACTCATCGGTCTGTTGTTCAATGCCCATACACAGCTCCTGCGTAGTGTGGGGTTTATCCCCCAAACATATCAGTTTTAAAACAGCCTGCTGTCGTTTCCCCCTGGATGTGCTGAAGTTGGTGGTGAAGGTGTTACGCTGAGCGGATGAGGAGGTGGTAGAGGAGGAGGAAGCGCAGTAGGAGGAGGAGGCAACAGGAGGCAAAGAGAAATGCCCTGCAAACCTCGGTGGCGAAAGGACATGCGCCAAACGGCTAGCCGCCTCAGGCCCACCCACCACTACATTTGCCTAGTGTGCAGTTAGCGAGATATAGCATCCCTGCCCGTGCTTTACTGGTCCACGTATCAGTGGTTATGTGGACCTTGCCACAGATGGCATTCTGCAGTGCACACTTGATCTCGTCCCCGACTTGCTTGTTCAGGGAAGGGATGGCTCGTCTGGAAAAGTAGTGGCGGCTGGGAACCACATACTGTGGGACAGCCACCGCCATCAGGTTTTTAAAACTGTCCGTGTCCAACAGACGGAATGACAGCATTTCAAAGGCCAGGAATTTTGAAATGCTGGCATTCAGGACCAGGGATCGCAGGTGGGTAGAGGGGTACTTCCTCTTTCTCTCCAGTGTTTGGGAGATGGAGAGCTGTAAGCTTCCATGGGACCGTGTGGAAATGCTTGGGGACGGTGGCGGACATGGTGGCGTTGCTGTCACATCGTCTGTTTGCTGAGTGGCAGGTGACACTGACACTGTAGAGGTGGAGGAAGAGGCCGAGGCAGCAGCAGAAGAGGAAGCAGGAGGAGGCCGAGACCTTTCTTGGATTTTGAGGTACTTATTCCACTGCAGCAAGTGCTTTGCATTTAGATGCCTGGTCATGGAAGTTGTGCTCAGGTTTAGAACATTTGTGCCTCACTTCAGCCTCTCATTGCACAGTGTGCAAACCACTTGTGTCTTGTAGTCAGCACATTGTCTGAAGAACTGCCACGCCGGGGAACGCCTTTTGAGCTGCCTTTGGTGTGCTAGGTCCCTGGGTGCGGTGCGTAGTAGCAGGCATACTGTCTAGGGGATGCTCGCTCCGCTTTTGCAACCTGCTTCCTCTTTTTCTGTGCTGGTGCCTCTGTGCGACCACCACCTCTTCCTCCAAACTGCACACGTCACTCGCATGACCTTCATTCCATGTGGGGTCTAGGACCTCATCATCCTGTGTTTCGTCATCATCATCACAGACGTGCTGCCATGGTGTTTCCATGTCCTCATCCTGAACCAGAAGTGGTTGGGCATCAGTGTACTCAATGTCTTCCACTTCTGGGCCAGGGCTATGTGGATGGCCCACGGAAAGCACAGCAGCAGAGTCATCAAAAAGCATAAGAGACTGCTGCATGACTTGGGGCTCAGACGGCTTGACTGATTTACAAGGGGCTGAAGTGAAAGACAGATGGCCATGGTGTTCAGGTGCCAACTCTGAGCTCTCATCAAGGGACCGGGTGGGAGACAATGTGAAGGAACGGGAGGCATTGTCAGCCACCCAATCTACCATCGCCTGTACTTGTTCTGGCCTCACCATTCGTTGAGTGGCATTCGAGCTTACCATATAACGTTGATGGTTCTGTCGGCTACCTGAGGAAGGTGTTTCACTTGTGCGTGTAGCTGGCACAGATCGACCACGTCATCTCCTTGCAACAGGAGCTTCAGCAACACCACCAACACCAGCAGCACCAGCAGCACCACGACCACCACCACGTCCCTTATTTGACGCTCTCCTCATTCTGGACACAAATGTAGCACTATTTATTAATACAAAAAAAAGAATAATACATTTTTTTTTTTAAATTGTAGATGCACTTTTTATTTTTGTGCAAGAAATGCACCGCTCACACCAGCAGCAGGAACATCTCCCTACACCAGTATGAAATGATTTTAGAACAATAATCTGTCTTTCACAGCACCGACAGGAATACGTCCCTACTGCAGTATGAGATGATTTTAGAACAATAATCTCCCCCTCACAGCACCAACAGGAACCTCTCCCTAATGCAGTAGGAGATGGCTTTATAACGATAAACTCTCCCTCAGAGCACAAACAGGAACCTCTCCCTAATGCAGTAGTGGATGGTTTTAGAACGTTAAACTCTTCCTCACAGTACCAATAGGAACCTCTCCCTAATGCAGTAGTGGATGGTTTTATAACGATAAACTCTCCCTCAGAGCACAAACAGGAACCTCTCCCTAATGCTGTAGTGGATGGTTTTATAATGATAAACTCTCCCTCAGAACACCAACAGGAACCTCTCCCTAATGCAGTAGGAGATGGCTTTATAATGATAAACTCTCCCTCAGAGCACCAACAGGAACCTCTCCCTAATGCAGTAGGAGATGGCTTTATAACGATAAACTCTCCCTCGGAGCACCAACCGGAACCTCTCCCTAATGCAGTAGTGGTTAGTTTTAGAACAATAAACTCTTCCTCAGAGTACCAATAGGAACCTCTCCCTAATGCAGTAGTGGATGGTTTTAGAACGATAAACTCTCCATCAGAGCACCAACAGGAACCTCTGCCTAATGCAGTAGAAGATGGCTGTATAACGATAAACTCTCCCTCAGAGCACCAACAGGAACCTCTCCCTAATGCAGTAGTAGATGTTTTTAGAACGATAAACTCTCCCTCAGAGCACCAACAGGAACCTCTCCCTAATGCAGTAGTAGATGGTTTTAGAACGATAATCTCTCCCTCAGAGCACTAACAGGAACCTGTCCCTAATGCAGTAGTAGTTGGTTTTAGAACGATAAACTCTCCCTCAGAGCACCAACAGGAACCTCTCCCTTATGCAGTAATAGATGGTTTTAGAACGATAATCTCTCCCTCAGAGCACCAACAGGAACCTGTCCCTAATGCAGTAGTAGTTGGTTTTAGAACGATAAACTCTCCCTCAGAGCACCAACAGGAACCTGTCCCTAATGCAGTAGTAGATGGTTTTAGAATGAGAATCTCTCCCTCAGAGCACCAACAGGAACGTTTTCCTAATGCAGTAGTAGATGGTTTTAGAATGATAATTTCTCCCTCAGAGCATCAACAGGAACGTTTCCCTAATGCAGTAGTAGATGGTTTTAGAATGAGAATCTCTCCCTCAGAGAACCAACAGGAACGTTTCCCTAATGCAGTAGTACATGGTTTTAGAATAAGAATCTCTCCCTCAGAGCACCAACAGTTACGTCTCCCTAATGCACTATAAGATGGTTCTGAACGCTAATGTCTCCCTCACAGGGAGCACGGACACCCCAAAGTCTGATACGGACCTGAATTTTACAGTCCGGGTTCGCTCAACTCTACTTGTAACACTAATGAGTCACATGACACCGGGGAGATAAAATGGCTTATTGGACCCAATTTGGACATTTTCACTTAGGGGTGTACTCACTTTTGTTGCAGTGGTTTAGACATTAATGGCTGTGTGTTGAGTTATTTTGAGGGAACAGCAAATTTGTTATGCAAGCTGTACACTGCTTTACATTGTAGCAAAGTGTCATTTCGACAGTGTTGTCACATGAAAAGATAGAATAAAGCATTTACAAAAATTTGAGTGGTGTACTCACTTTTCTGAGTTACTGTGTGTATATATATATATATATATATATATATATATAGGCTGTATATATCCAGCTTGGGAACTTTTTTCCATTTAACAGCATGCAGCAACAGGTGAGTCTATATTTAGTATCGCCTAACATTCACGCATAGCATTAATCATCCATTATTATCCATTGATTTTCCCAATTATTCTTGTAGATGTCAACGCCAGAAAAATAGTCCATCAGTTGGAAAATATAGATGTATAAATGTGTAAACATTGATCCAGGGATGCATGTACACACTTATATGTATCCCATATTATCTTTGCATGCATTTAGCCTGTACAGTTTTTGTTTTTACTTTTATTTTCATTTTGATTTTTACTAATCATTATTACTATTATTATCATGATTATTACTATTTATATTTTTAATTGTGATCGCACAATTTCAATGCCGCATGTCAGTGCTACTTTGAAAGACATCTGTGGGGCTTCATGCACAGATGTCTATGAAAGTTGCACCTGATATCGCCAAAAGCAGTGCAGAAACTCCTTTTTTAAAAACGATGCCGTACCGATTTAAACGGTGCCATTACCGACAATAGTGTGCAACTTGTCATGCAATTTGACCTGTCAAATCGCATGACAAGTCGCTCCAATGTGAACAAGAGTTTAGAAGCGGCACAGTTCCAGCTACATTATTACATTATTACATTTAATATGTTTCCATTCACTGAATCAGCACATTTTAGAACAACATTTTCAGGCATTTATTTTAATAAAGCAATAGAAAGAACACTAACTATGAACAATGTCATTAACCACTTCAGCCCCGGAAGGATTTCCAGCTTTAGGACCGGAGCCCTTTTTGCGATTCGGCGATGCGTCGCTTTAACTGAAAACTGCGCGGTCGTGCGACGTTGCACCCAAACTAAATTTGCGTCCTTTTTTTCCCACAGACAGAGCTTTCTTTTGGTGGTATTTGATCACCTCTGCGTCATTTCTGATCGCCGCTATAAACAAAAGAAGAGCGACAATTTTGCAAAAAAACCCAAATTTCTTACTTTTTCCTAAAATACAAATCCAAAAAAAAAATATAAAAAAACATTTTTTTTCACCGTTTTTGGCCGATTTATATTCTTCCTCATATTTGCGATAAAAAAAATCACAATCGGCGTTTATTGATTGGTTTGCGCAAAAGTGGCCGCGTTTACGGATGATGAGAATTCATTTTTGGGGTTTTTATTTTTTTTTTATTTTTTACTAAAAATGGCGGTGATCTGTGATTTTTTGCGGTACTGCGATATTTCAGCGGACATGTCGGACCATTTTGACACTTTTTTGGGACCATTGGCATTTATACAGCGATCAGTGCTATAAAAATGCACTGATTACTGTGTAAATGCCATTGGCAGTGAAGAGGTTAACCTGCAGGGGGCGCGCTAAGGGTTAACTATGTTCCCTGGGCGTGTTCTAACTGTATGGGGGATGCCCTAACAGGGGAAGGGAAGTTATCACAGCCTTCACGTAAAGGAAGGCTGTGATCACAGCCCTTCCCCCTCACACAGAGCGGAGGTCCGTGTTTACATACACGGACCTCCGCTCACTCGCTCCGGGGGGGCCATCGCGGGTAGCCGGCGGCAATCGAAGCCGCCGCACCCGCTCCCTGGCCCTCCCCGAACACAGTGAGCGCGCCTCCGGCGGCGCGCGCGCGCTCACAGTGCGCGTTATCGCAGCCGCCGTCGTATGACGGCGATTTGCGATAACGAACCACCTTGTCGCCGTCAACCTGCGGTTGGCGGTCGGCAAGTGGTTAAAGAATAACAGCACAGTGGTGTAGTGGATAGCACATTCGCCTGGCAACAAAAGGGTCGCTAGTTCAAATCCCAGCCACGACACTACCTGCCTGGAGTTTTCCCTGTGCCTGCGTGGGTTTACTCTGGGTACTCCGGTTTCTTCCCACACTCCAAAGACATGCTGGTAGGTTAATTAGATCCTGTCTAAATTGGCCCTAGTATGTGTATGTATGAATGTGAGTTAGGGACCTTAGATTGTAAGCTTCTTGAGGGTAGGGACTGATGTGAATGCACAATATATATGTAAAGCGCTGTGTAAATTGATGGTGCTATATAAGTACCATAAATAAGAATGCCCCTAGGCACTGTCTCCATTTAAACTAACCATATAACATAACCCCCTGTGTAATTTCAGAAACACAGCAGATATCTCTGGGGAAAACACTATTTATAGCGAAGGAGTGAAAAACGAGGTGTCATTCCTCCTACTCACCATGTCGAAGGTGTCAGTGGTGTGGGAGGGCATAGAGACAGCATGCCTCCAAGTTCTTCTAGCTGTATAAACTGAAATAAAAGTGTTAATATGTCATATTTAGCATTCTAAACTGCTGCAGTAGAAACTATAGAAAAGTTTATCAAGCCATAACATTCTGTCTTCTCTCTTTCCACTTCAGTCAAAGCAGTGAAGCAGTCAGGACTGTGAAGGTATAGTGCGAGTCCACTTAAATGTGATATATTAGTTATAAAAGGTGCCTGGTGTCTTATATGTACTAGAGATTTCACAATGACAGTTCCCTGTCATAATTCTCAGCTCTGTTCTGGTCCACTTTGGAGTTTTGGGTGTTCCATCTTTGCATGTTCCAAAGCCTCCAGTCCTGAAGCATTCGTCCTATCATAGGTGTGCGCAGCCTATTGCATTAGGGTGTGCACCCCAAAGCTCAAACACACGTGAGTGTGTGTATATACTATATATACACACACACTGTATATATACATATACACACACTCTTAGAAATAAATGTAAAAAACATTGTAAAATATATTAAAACATAGTAGGGCAGAGGTTGGTATCATTGCTTTTTTATTATTATTATTTTATTTTTGTATTATTTTTTTACAATTTTATTTTTATATTATTTTTTACAATTTTTTTTATTAGCCCATTAGCCCCGTTGGGGGGCTTCGGTGAAATATCAACAGGGGGAATCTGCGCCGCACTGCACAGGGTTATTAGTGTGTGCTCAGGCACACCCGGCACACTCCCTGTGCACGCCTATGCGCCCTATTGTGACATAAATTAAAAATCCAAAAGGGAGAGTATAGCTGCAGTAAGTATGCTGACCTAGTAACTTAAAGTGGTTGTAAAGTCTCATGGTTTTTCCCCTTAATGCATTCTATGCATTAAGGTGAAAAACCTTTTCTCAATAGTGCCCCCCCCCCCCCCCAGAGCCCCCCTTTTACTTACCTGAGCCCGTTTGTTCTAGTGGCAGCTACGAGCAATCCGCTCCAGCCGGTGTCATGGGTCCTCATTGGCAGGATTGATAGCAAGGGAGCTATACATGTAAACAGCAGGACAAGGGAGCGTGCCCGCACGTGTGACCCCAGGGAAGCTTTCCCCGACGGGTCACTCAATGCGGAGGAGGTCTCAGGAGCACCGCTGGAGGATCCCAGAAGAAGAGGTTTGGGGCCACTCTGTGCAAAACCACTGCACAGAGGAGGGTAATTTGACATGTTTGTTATTTTAAAGAAAAAAAAAAACCACTGCCGAATGTGGCTCACAGCAGGGGTCCAGTGTGTCCCTGTTCTCCGTTTCAGGGACGAATCAGGCCCGAATTTTTGGCTCCTGAAATGGAGCCAAAGACACACAGCACTCCTGTGCAATCCGCTCCTCAACTGCCACGGAGATGTGTGAACCGGCTCCATAGACAGCCGGTCACAATCTCCCGCCATGCGAATTGGATCTGGAGAAACCCGCATCCAATTCGCATAGGTGTGAACCCAGCCTTAACAGTATTAAATCCAAAAGCAAACATTTATTATAGCTTACCAAGTCCTAGATGTGATGACTGCATTCATTTTCTTTCTTTTATTTTCACCTGGTGATATTGTCTGTTTTACAACAGAATAAGCTGTGTTGCAGATGTAGCAGTTCCAAGGTTGAGAAAAACCATGTACCACTCACAGGGGTGCTTATTTTATTTTATTTATGTACAATAACACCTTTATCCCAAAAGAAAAAAAAAACTGTTGCTGTAACTGCTTGTGTAACTGCAGTGTGAGCTGGAGTGTGGCTTTAATGTGTTAGTGTATCTAAATCTGCTAGTACATCTAACACTCCCCTCCCCCCAGACTGATGATGCTGCTGTCTAAAGATGCCCCTGTGCTCCTTCACCCAAAGTGTAGGCACTCTAATACAGGAGGTGTGTTACTGGCCAGATCATAAGGTTAAAACAGAGGGGAAAAAGCCTAGAAAAAGAAAACTGATGCAGCCACCACATCTAATGATTGGTAAGCTGCAATATATTACATTTTTATTATTGGATTTAATACCACTCGCTTTAAGGGCAAGTTCACACTATAGAAATACAGCCCGGATGCATTCCAGGTGCTTTTCTGCATGCACATTTTTGACACTTTTTTGATGCAGTCCTGTGCAGTTCAGTGCAGCAAAAATGCAGCATGTTCTACTTTTCATGCTATCCATGCATTTTTGGTGCATAAAAAAAACGCACTGGTGTGAACTGACCCTAAAGCCCCGTACACACGGGTACAACGGTTGTACAACCAAACGTCCAACTTTGGACCAAGTTGGATGTTGGCTGTTGTGTCTCGCGTACTGACATGAACTAAGCAATTGTACAAACAAGCCTAACGTAGTGATGTGTTATGAGCGTATAACGAGGTAGTACAGGTGAATGTGATTTGTGAATTAGGAATGTAGGTTTACCAGAACGGACACTTCTGGGCGTTCCTGACTTCTGAGCATGCCTGTTTTGCACGTACAACTTTGTTGGACCAACTTCTCTGTACACACAGCACAACAGTCGTACAACCGCTTGTTGTACAAGTTTTCTAGTCTGCTCATCCAACTTCAGTTGTACAACCGTTGTATGACGGCTGTTTTAATCATGCGTACTAACAGTCAGATGATCGTACAACAAACTGGTTGTTCAACGGTTGTTGTACTGTGTGTACGGGGCTTAAGGGCTTGTTTACACTTGCTTCATAACAGGGCGTCAGACAGGCGTTGTTAAAGCTCCCTTAACACCAGTCAAAGCTCCTGTCACTAAATAAAATGGTTGGCTTACAGCCTTGTTTACACCTTGCTTTGGCTTCACTGCGCTTCAGCTTTGCGTCAAAAATGATACCCCATGTAGCTTTAGCTAGGCTTCAAAGCCTCTCCAACGCCTCCATAGAAGTCTATGACAAAGCTTGTTTGAAGCTCGCTTGAAGCACCTGTGGCTTTTCAGAGGCTGTAATTCAGCTTTAGCTTCGCTTTGTTTTGGAGAAATTGCAGGTGTGAGATATCAACAAACACACAGGGCATCGGCCAAGCTTCAACAAGGCTTCAAAAGTGCATCACTGAAGCCTCGTCAAAGCCTTGTTGAAGCCTCACTAAAGCCTCTTAGAAGCACCACCGAAGCCTCAAAAACACATCATAAAAGCTTGTTGAAGCTGTGTGAGCTTTAATGAGCGTTGAAGCTGAAGCAAGTGTAAACTAGCCCTAAGAGCAGAAATCTCACCAATAGAGTGCGCAGGTCATATAAGAAAGTGTTGTATATGTAATTATGTTACTGAATACAGACTGATTTAAACTAAATCTCTCTACACTCAACCACTTGCCGATGACCACGTGTACATAAACAGCGGTAAGTTGCTCCGCTGCGCAGATCGCAGTAGCGGGCGGGTGTGCGCCGGTGCTCTCTCGTGCCCGCTGCACTCTGCAGGCCAGTGACCCGCGATCGCCTTCTGGAGAGGAAGTACGGGGAACCGCCGATGTAAACACGGCGGTTCCCCGTTCTGACAGGCAACATGATAGTGATCTACTGATCCTTGTCATCTGGATCAGTTTGATTTCTTATGCCCCTGCCAGCCTAGCCCCCACACAGTTAGAACACACCCAGGTAACACAGTTAACCCCTTGATTGCCCCCTGCAGATTAACCCCTTCCCTGCCATTTATACAGTAATCTTTTTTTTTTTTTTTTTAGTTCTGATTGCTGTATAAATGTCATTGGTCCCAAAAAAATGTCAATAATGTCCGATCTGTCCGCCGCAATATCGCAGTTCCGATAAAAATCGCAGATCGCTGCCATTATTAGTAAAAAAAAAATTGTAAAAACCCCATAAATGAATTCTCATGGTTTGTAAACGTGGCAAGTTTTGCACAAACCAATCAATATACGGCGATTGCGATTTTTTTTTTTTACCACAAAAATGTAGAAGAGTATATAGCGAACAAAACTGATGAATAAATTTGTTTTTTTATATTTTTTTTGGATGTGTATTATAGCAAAAAGAAAAAATGTTTTTTTTTCAAAATTGTCTCTCTTTTTTTGTTTATAGCGGTGATCAGAAGTGATGTAGAGATGATCAAATAGCACCAAAAGAAAGCTGTTTGGCTACAATGTCGCACGACCAGTTAAAATGACGCAGTGCCGAATCACAAAAAGTGCTCTGGTCAGGAAGGGGGTAAATCATTCCGGGGCTGAAGTGGTTAAAAGTGATTGTAACGTGTAAAGTTTTTTTATTTTTTTTTTTTTTTATTTAACCACTTGCCACCCTTTGGACATACCTGTACGTTCTTTGATTTCAGTGGTTATACCAGGGTCATGGCTGCAACTGCAGTCATGAACCTGGTACATTTTTTTTCAGCTGGCGATGCTCTATAATATAAAATAGATCCGAGCGGCTTTATTATAGCATGTGGCAGGAGATGAGCATGCAGGGTGTCCATGGCAGAACATCACCAAAAATGTTGCTGCACACCTGAAGTTTGCCAAAGAGCACCTTGGCAAACTACAACGCTACTGGGAAAATGTTTTGTGGACTGATAAAACAAAAGTTGAATTGTTTGGGAAAAACACTGCACCAGTGGCGGCCCATGAATTAGGGGTGCATGGGTACTGCCTCCCCTATCCATGCGTCCGGCCCCCTAATCTACATACAGGGGCGTCGGACGCATGGATTCATGGACGCATGGGGGGGGGGTGTTTTTAGAAGCATGTGATTAGAGCCAGAGGCTCTAATAGGCTCTAATAGGCTTTAAAAAAGGGTGGGCTCCGGACGCAGAGTACTGGCTGAAAGGACAGATGATCCTATTGGATGCCTAGCAGGAGGAGAGAAGACATGTATGGCGGAAGCCCCAGTGATCTAAGAGAGGACACAGGAGCCGCTACGTGACCCGCCGCCAGGGTCCCAGGTCCACTTCCTCTCCTAGAGCTGCGGTTCTGGAAAAAGTTCACCCCCCCTTCTGGGACACGTCACAGGTCCCAGAAGATACGCCTGCCATTCACAAGGCACAGTGCTACTCGCGCATGCGCAGTGTGCGCCTGGCTTTGAAGCCAAAGCCGGGTGCCCACACTTGTGATGCCGGCACCACCGAGGGGAGGGGGAGAAGAGCGAGCCCTCAGGTGACCGCACCACTGGAGCGAGGGACAGGTGAGTGTCCGACTGTTAAAAGTCAGCAGCTACACTTTTCGCAGCTGCTGACTGTTAACTGGGTGGAACTCCGCTTTCAGTCCAAGGGGTTCACATACTTTTTGCCACTGTGTTTCACTAAACAATTGGGTATTATATTGTGTTTTTGTGCATTAAAATTCCTTAAAGTGTATTTTTTTTTAAATTGTGTTTGTAAGCCCCATACGCAAAAAAATTGGCACAACCAACATTTTTTCTCCCGGGCCTTTGCTTTCAGAAAATATATGTTTGGGGGTTCTAAGTAATTATCTAGTAAAAAAAAAAAATCCGATTTTTACATGTATGTGAGAAGTGTCAGAATTGGTTTGGGCAACTAGTTGTTAAATTAAGATTACAAACAAGTTTATAATTCACCCACTATTTGTCATGTTTACCATTATCACTGAAAGTGAAAGAAAATCCCAAATTCTGAGTTGCCCTCAGACCATTCAATCACTTTGGAGGGATTTCCTTTTTTGGCTAAGGAAAAAGAAATCTTCCCAGTTGGACACACAGATAGCAAAAAAGAAGAAAAAACTGACAGAGGTTTTAACCCTCTATCCAAAATGAAAAAAAAAAAAAGTTTTGCCCTTAGTTCTACTTTAAATGCATGTTTTGTAGAAATCATTTCATTGATTCTGATATTCAAGACATAAAAAATGTAACACAAAAAAAGGAAATAGAAATGTATCAATAAGCTTAAAGATCACATCAGTGCCAATATATAGCTGTTTGTCTAAACTTACAAATGGTAGAAAAAATGTTAAAGTAATTGTAAAGCTTTCATTTTTTTTTCATTAAAATAATAAACATGTTTACCTGCTCTGTGCAATGGTTTTGCATAGAGTGGCCCGGATCCTCCTCTTCTCATGTCCCACGCTGGCGCTCCTGGCTTCTCCCCCCTGATGGGTGCCCCCACAGCAAGCAGCTTGTTTGTCCATTGACACACAGAATCATGTTTCAGCCCCGCCTTTCCTCTCCTGATTGGCTCACTGGCTGTGATTGACACTGCCAAATAGCCAATCAGGAGTGTGAGTCCACAGAGAGGCAAGGCTCTCATGGACATCGCTGGATCAAGAGTTGGCTTGGGTAAGTATTAAGGGGGGCTGGGGCTGCTGCACATAGAAGGTTTTTTACCTTCATACATAGAATGCATGAAGGTAAAAAATCTTGTGCCTTTACAACCACTTTAAATATAAATCTATCATATCAAGTTCTCTAGTGGAAGCCGTGCTACAGTATATTTCTGTTTTTCTGGTTCTAACTAGATCTAATACAAAGCCAACATATAAGAATCAATCACTCTCTTTTAGCTGTGTCACTCGCCAGATCTTCCTCCAGGCTGTGATTGATTTGCCCTACTAAACTATATTTCCATCACTCTACAGCAGGAGAAAAAAATTTGTACATTAACCACTTCAGCCCCGGAAGGATTTCACACTGTAGGACCAGAGCACTTTTTGCAATTCGGCACTGCGTCGCTTTAACTGACGATTGCGCGGTTGTGCGACATTGTACCCAAACGAAATTTGTGTCCTTTTTTCCCCACAAATAGAGCTTTCTTTTGGTGGTATTCGATCACCTCTGTGTCATTTCTGATCGCCGCTACAAACAAAAAAAGAGTGACAATTTTGCAAAAAAAAAAACTATTTTTCTTACTTTTTGCTAAAATACAAATTCAAAAAAAAAAATATAAAAAACATTTTTTTTCATCGGTTTTGGCCGATTTATATTCTTTCTCATATTTTTGTTAAAAAAAAAATCGCAATCGGCCTTTATTGGTTGGTTTGCGCAAAAGTTGCTGCATTTACGAATGATGAGAATTAATTTCTGAGGTTTTTATTTATTTATTTTTTTTTTTACTAGTAATGGCAGCGATCTGCGATTTTTAGCGGTACTGCGATATTGAGACGGACATGTCAGACCATTTTGACACTTTTTTGGGACCATTGGCATCTATACAGCGATCAGTGCTATAAAAATGCACTGATTACTGTGTAAATTGGCAGTGAAGAGGTTAACCTGGAGGGGGCGCTCTAAGGGTTAACTGTGTTCCCTCAGTGTGTTCTAACTGTATTGGTGCTGGGCTGACAAGGGGAGGGGAGTGATCACAGCCCCCCCCCCCCCCGTCAGAACGGATATCCGTGTTTACTTACACGGACCTCCGTTCTTTTGCTGCGGGGGGGTTTACATTGAACTGACCGATGCCGTCTGACATTCGGCCCGTGTGTTCTAAGCTTTAGCCATAGATGTTGTAGGGGAGGGGGCTAGAGTTGCCACCTCATCCCTTTAAAACCGAACACATATGAATTACACAGGTTCTCTGGCTGGTAGGTGGTAATTAAACTCACTTGGTGACTTATCTGCATTAAATTAGCCTCAGAACCTGTGTAATTCATATGTGTTCAGGTTTAAAGGGATAAGGTGGCAACTAGGGTTACCACATCATCCCTTTAATCCAGGACACATATTAAGTTCACAGGTTGTGTGGCTGATTAAGGTGGTAATTAAATTCACTTAGTACCTTATGTGCATTAAATTAGCCTCAGAACCTGTGTAATTCATATGTGTCCTGGATTAAAGGGATGATGTGGCAACCCTAGTGGCAACCCTAGAGGGGGTACAAGTCCAATAAACTTCATATTTGTTTGACAGAGCAAGATCACCCTTTAGCTAAGTTTGCTGCAGTATATATCCATTATATTCCTTTGGAGAAATGAGTAGAGGGTACCAAACAATTGATATTGTCACTAATGTCTTGTGGAGTTTGATAGGGAATATTTAGCCAATGCACTGACTTGGAAAAACCTAAGGCCTCATACACACGGACGCTTCTTAAAAAATAAACAAAACTTGGGGCTTGACGTCAAGGAAAAAAAATCTGCGTTTTTCGGCGTTATGCATCGGCGTTAGTGAGCGTCAGCGTCAATAGGCGTTTTTAAAAAAAATATCATCCCTCTGTTATTTTTCAACCTAAAAACGTCGGCATCAAAAAACGCTGGTTAACGCCGGTACGGCGTCAGTTGGCGTTAGTGAGCGTTTTGCGGCGTCGGCGGCAAAAAACGCCAAAACCTTACAGCCACAGAACGCACTGGCCGTGGGTTCTAGTTTCAGCTCACTAACGCCGACGCCCTCTACAGCTCAAAAACGTCAGCGTTTTTATGGGGCCATTGACTAACATGGAGAGCTGCAAAAAATGCCAGAAAACGCCGGCGTCAAAAAACGTCCGTGTGTATGAGGCCTAAAGATTAGATAGAAAGTCAGGTTTGTCACAACCACTTTAATGGTGGAAAGAGATTTTCCTGTCCACCACAGAATTTGGGCAAATTGTGGGCTAATGTTGTACAAGTTGCAATCAATAAAATGTATATGATTCTTGGACCAAGTATACCTGTATGTTGATGAAGCATTAGAAGATGTATAGGCCCCCATTCAGTTTTTGAAAACTGAGGTCTGATTCCCTTTTTTGTATATAGATAGATAGATGAGATGGAATTGCTGTCAAGAAGGAGTATAGCAGTGATAAGAATCCTGGTGATTAATGATTAGAGAGGCACACCTTTTCAAATGCAGTAAGGCCCCTTTAACACTGAGGCGCTTTCCTGTGCTACAAATAGCGCTTCCAAAACGCTTCTAAAACGCTGCCCATTAATTTCAATGTACCTATTCACACTGGGGCGTCGCGCTGGTGCCGCGTTTAAAAAAGTCCTGCAAGCATGATTTTTTGTGCTTATTCTGAGCGCTAAAAATAGCGCATTAAAAACACCCATATACATTGAAATGAATGTAAAGCGCTTTAAAAGCGCATTAAAAGCGCCAGCAAAACGCCCAGAGGTTGTGGAAAGGTCAAAATATCAGGAAGTAAGCAGGATGTAATGTAAGGGGATGTGCTATTTATTTAATGCTAGTGCTTCAAAAGCGCTTGAAAAGTGCCTGGGCGTTAGCGCTACTTATAGCGATAACGCAGGAAAAACATGGCAAAAACGCGGTCATAACGCTTGATGTTTTGCGCGCGTTTTTCAAACGCCTCAGTGTGAATGTAGCCTAAGTGTTATTGGTGGTCGTGCTTCCCTAGGTTGAGAGCCAGGTCATTTGGTAGCTCAGATATGGCCCAGCCATGACTGTTTAAAGACACCCAGGAGCAGAATAAATTTGTCAGAGCTTTGAAGATTAGGTGGTAGTTGGTGGAATATATAGGGGTTCATCTACTAAAGCTGGAGTGTGCAAAATTGAGTGCGTTTCTGCATAGAAACCAATCAGCTTCCAAGTTTAATTGTCAAAGCTTAATTGAACAAGCTGAACTTAGAAGCTGATTGGCTACCATGCACAGCTGCACCAATTTCTGTGTGCAAAAGTTTTATTAAAATCTCCCCCACAGTGTCAAATAAGGTTTTATTTTTATACCTAGAAATATTAGGCAGGAATTAGACCACTGAAAGGGAAACATTTGTGTGGATGAGAGCCATGGTTGTGTCCGACAGAGATATTAGGAGTGATTGATTTTTCTGTATTGATGAAGAGACCCAAACTCACTAAGACCTTACACAGGGTTTTCATTAAATTTAGGATATATATATATATATATATATATATATATATATATATATGTACGTATCTCTTGGATATATATATCCAAGAGATACGTCGGGTTGCCTCAAGGTCAGAAGCATGTCATTTGCAAATGAATTCCGTTTACACCTACATATCCAATGCCCTTAATGTCCTACTTTTTTCTAATGAAAAGTGCAAATGGTTACAGGGGTCATTTGAACAGTATTGATCAAAGGGGACATGTTTGTCTAGTAACCTGTAATGAATAGAAGATAAACGCCACAAACCAAACCTGTAATGTTTTATTGGCTCCAATAGAGATCCTTAGTATTTCATATTTGAAGAGGAGTTATTACAAAATGAGCTGATCCAGTTGACAAAGCGTCGTCTAAACCCCATTTTTTTTTTTGGGAAAATGTATTTTTAATGGTTTTTAACAATAAGTACAAAAACACAATTACAGTCTGGATACCAGACCACACAAACCAAACAGTACAAAGCATCAGCATTAAGTAGTCAGTACAGCTTCATGTCATATACATTACTTTTACAACATAGGTGTACAGAACATCAATAGCATTAAAAATATATAAAGCCTGCAATTACCAGCCCCGATATAGGGGGAATTACATACAACTCATGAAACATTTTCTCCCCAACTTAATCAAAGTGACAACAGTCCCCCAGAGAATGTCTCAATGAATTGTCAAAACACAGCACTTATAAGTTCACTTTAGACCTAAAGATAATCAGAACAAAGTCTTCTAATCTGACACCGTAGACACATTATTTAACCACCCCACAACTTAACAAACTTAGTTGGCACTCCTCTGCTAGCATATGTAGCCTGTAAAAGAGAAAGCTTTATTTATTACAACTTTCCAGGCTTGAACAGAAGGGGCTGTGGGCCTTTTCCATGAAAGAATAATAAGCTTCCTAGCGTAATAGACAGCAGTAGGGTACGGATCACTTCTGTGGGAGCTAAAGAGTCCACCAATGCCAAGAGGTATATTTCTATAGAGGGGCAAACAAATATCATTGTGACTGATTGAATACACATTGCCCAACCACCAACCAATATTGTTGGACCGTATTGACCGTACCCAAAATATATGTATAAAATCTGCCTGAGAGGAGGTACCCTGCCAACAGCTGGATGACTGGATGGGGAAGATCTTAGCCAATCTGGTTGGGGTGAGATATATTCTACGTATAAACTTATATTGGATAAGATGGTCTCGGGCCAGTCTAGAAAATGGAAGTCAGAGAGGGAAGCCAACCAACCAGGCTTTCCTAAGGTGTGAGAACCTTGCCTTTATCAGCAAACAACTGTTTATATGTATTAGACACAGTGCCTTGGACAAAGGGGTTGATTTACTAAAACTGGATAGTGTAAAATCTGATGCAGCTCTGGATGGTAGCCAATCAGTTTCCAGGTTTTATTGTCAAAGCCTAATTTAACAAGCTGAAGTTAGAAGCTGATTGGCTACCATGCATAGCTGCACCGGATTTTGCACTCTCCAGTTTTAATAAATCAACCCCAAAGTGTCATGACGGAGCAAGGCTTTCAAATCTCCAATTCGGATAGTGATCTCAGAGGAACCAATTTGGGTAAGGTAAGCATGGCGGAATTGCCAGTAATGAAAAAAGTGTAATTTAGGTAGGTTGAGTTGGAATTTCATGGCATCAAACTGGATGAACACCCCATTCCGCACTACATCACCATGTCTGAACCCCATTTAGCAAGGACATACAGTACTTATATTTTTTGAAGATTTCCAAAAAGTCAACCAATGACAGATACGTAAGAACATAAGAAATTATTTAAATCTTGAGCAGATATAAAGAAATCTATAAAAAAGGTTTCATATATCACATTTAAATTGTAACAGTTTTACCCACGGCTATAATATTTGTGAATGTATGACCATCAGACTACTTATAACTAACAGTGACTGTAGAAGCTAGAAGTCAGTGTCCACCCGGTTTTATGCTCTAAGGAGCACATTTTCTGCACAGAGTGCAGGTTCTTGCTGGCAGAGCTATCATTAAATACCATGGAAAATATGTGCCTAAATTACTTACATTTATATGTGTTTAGAGGCTTAAAATTTTAATAATGACTTTATCGGTTTATATGCATGTACATGTGCAAGATCTGCAAATATGTATGGCCCTGGACACAGCTGAATCCTACTTTTTTGTACACCGCTTAAAGTGGTGCACTTTTTTGTTTTTAGATGCAGCTACGTGTATTGAATCTTAGAGTGCTGAACAGATGCATACAGGAGAGCAGGGGAATGACTACTGTACGTCAAACCACTCTCTACTATTCACTCTCCAACAGACACCTAATATGAATAAGCATGTGAAAGTTTACGCTCAGATATAGACTGAATGTCTATAGATCAACCAGTATAAGTGTTATGCTAAACAGGTACAACTCAGTTTACTATATGTAAACTAGTACAACTTAGATATATATTACAGATACACACAAATTCAACCTGCTCATTAATGGAGGGTTCCTAGGTGAATTTCGTATACTCCAAGCTGGGCAAGTATTGAAACTTACTAAATAGTAAGAAAGAAGATGCAGCTGGAGTGAATAAGTATTCCTGGATCGAAGTTCAGCAAATCTTCAGCCGGTTCTTTAATTTATATGGCAGATACTCAGCAAGTGACTGTAGTAGCTGCAAACAGACTTTTCCAAGTAGTGCACTATAATGATGTAAGACACACTGCAATGAAAGAAAGAACTTCACAGTGGCCACTGACTTTGCATGAAAACTACAGCTGACCGCAATCCAGTAAAATGCCAGTTTAAATGATTGCATTCCAACTGTTTCTTCTCTGTTAATGCCTATGCCTTGGCTAACAATAAGTTTGAGAAATCGGTCTTTATGTGCACAGTACTATATTGATGGGCCTAGCCCGCTCACCCAACCGGAACAGTGACTATGAGAGATGGATCCGCTGCTCAGATGATGGTAACGATGAGGATGGAGATGATGAGGATGACACTCCAGCTCTCTAGCACCTTGGATCAACTTCCACCATCTCTCTCTGTGGTTCACCCAGATCGATCTCCCCAGCGGGATGCAGGAAACAGGAACAGGCTCCACTTGGTGCAGGCTAGATCCCCTAGGCTACTCACTGGAGTACTACAAGGTTACTGAACCTCTCAATCTGTGGGAGTAGGCTGCAATCCAGGCCCCTCCACCACACAGGGTCCTGCTTGATCGATCACCGCAGTCCAGAGAGAGCGAGGCAGGCCCAGCCCTCTGCTTAAATATTCTCTCCCACGAGGCACCTCTTCTCCCAAAAGCCTTTTTCTCTCAGTCAGCCTGCTGCATGTTAAACTCCCATTCATTGGCTCCTGTAACTGCTCCTGCTATTGGTTTTCTTCCTATGCACCTAGAAACACAGGAGACACACAGTGTAACTTGATCCCTGTGTGTGTCCTGCTCTGCACACAGAAACAGCAAGAGGGAGGGGAAGAAATCTCTTGCAGGGCTGACAGGTGCACTCTCCCTGCTAGGAGAGCCTGTGTATTTGTGGCAGCCCTTAGCAAAAGCCTCAGAAGCATCAGGTACATGTACTATAGAGGCAACAATTTACATGCACATTTATATTGAACATTCACATCAGTTCTTGCTTTTAAGGAGCTCACAATCTAAGGTCCCCAACTCACACTCATACATACACACTAGGCCCAAATACACTACCAGCATGTCTGGTGTGTGGGAGGAAACCAGAGTACCCGGAGGAAACCCACACAGCCACAGGGAGCACATGCAAACTCCAGGCAGGTAGTGCCATGGTTGAGATTTGAACTGATAGTCCTAGTGCTGTCAGGCAGAAGCGCTAACCACTTAACCACTATGCTGGGCAGAAATAAAAGCCAGATGAGGTTGTACCCATTGTTAACTAAAACATCTTTTTATTCCCACCCTCTGGCAACCACCTTCCTTACGGGACTGGTTTAACAAAATTAACAAAATTGAAGAAATGGAAGACCTAATACACCAAGCCAACGATACCCCCCAAAAATTCTGAACCACTTGGGCCTGCTGGCAGCAGTTCAAAACCTCAGACGAATACGCCTCCCTGAAAAATCCCAACCAAACTAGCTCCCCACCATGAGCACCATAAAATACCCATTGCACCTTGACACCCAGACACTCGAATCACTCCTAGCAACTTCCTTTGAACCAGCTTCTATACCTCCCAATGTCAAAACATAGCCCCGCCTAGAGGACACAGGACTGAGAAAATGTCTGACCCTCATCTCAACATGCAAGGACCACAGGAGGCTCACACCCAGGGTTCTCTCAGCGGTTACCAGAAGGTGACTTCACTTAACACACAGCACACATACCACTGAAAACCCACTGGTCGCTTAAAACCTTCATACCCGACTACAATACACACTTCTCTACCCTGTTCGACTGATACCTGCGATTTCTTCACAAAACACTTGCTGTAGCTGATAACCTCTCGAGAGGAACACCGGGATTGCCCTGACGGGCCCCTCCCCAACGCCCCTATCCGGCCACGGGTCCCCATGTTGAGTGGTCGGGTAGTCTGGAGGCGTGGGGGGAGTCCCCTTGGGACAACATTTCCCACATGTGATTCCAGACAAGGCGCCCCCAAATTTCCTCCAACAGCCGGAGCGCCGAGATTCTCCGATATCTAAGTCCTCTCCAGAGTCCCCTAAGGACCCTATTTTCTATTTACATACAAATGACGGTTTTGTATCTGTGTTGCAAGATGTATGTATTCCTAATGTACCAATCTCCTATGTAACAATGTTATTTAACGCTGACTTATATCCTTGTTATTGTAACATGTTTGACGATATACCAATAAACTTGGTTTGGAACTAAAACATCTTTTTATTGTTACGTCCCTGTTAGAAAATGTTTCCGTATATATCCTGTCCTCGACTTCACTTGGTCACATTACCAAAGGGAGCCATTCTGTTAATAATATTGCTGGCACCCACCAAATTATTTTTTCACTCATTCTGCTGTTTTCTTGAGTTGGATCTACTATCTGATCCCTCCCTTTCTAACTGTAGATGTGAGAAGTTAACTCCACTTTTGTGGGAAAAAATAGGAAAATATAAAATAATAATAATTGCTACACAAGCCATAGTGTCATTTAAAGTTATTCATTAAAATTGCCTTTCTTTTTTTATTTGCAGTGCTGTAATGTTCTGTAAAATTCAATGCAATATGGCAACCTGGTGGCATTTTGTACACCATTTGTATATGGAGCACCCCTAGAAATGTGATTTCCTGTTAGTGTGATTGGCTAACCGATTTTCCCAAAAAGTCTGAACTAAAATACAAGCCACATTTTAGGCATCCTGTGCAACAATTTTTTTGTTTTGTGAGATACTCTCAAATGTTTAATCACATCTAGAACGCTGCAAGTACATCAGCTGATTAATAATGAAAAAGTCACTACCATTCATATTCATTCTGCAGACAACAAACTGCTTTTTCTTCAAAAAAGAAACAGGTATGACTGCAACAAAGTATGTTAAAATCTTTGCAATGTACATTGATCACCCAGATGGAGGTGTTTTTTTTTTTTTTCTCAACAAAAAGAATGTTGAACTCCCATTACCTGGCATTATTATCATGTTTTATTGCATGCATGGAAATTTAACTTTTTCCTGAAAGTGTAAATCTCACATTAAACCTATATTATTATTGGGATAAAACACTTTGCTTAGACAGGAATTTTTCAAGGGTGTTTTTAATGATAATAATTTGAAAAAAGAATATCCACTGTTATATGTTGGATAACATTTTCATATCATAATACTATATTTGAGAAGATGATTAAATAAAATTTTGAAATGTATTTTATTTAAACGTTTCATGCCAGCTGGAACACACAAGTGTATCAAGCATCCTAATATAACCTTAGAGGAATTGCCTGCTATTTATGTCTCTGATTATATGGCAGAGGTCACAGTCAGTTACAGGTCATTCTGGGTTAGAGCAGTTTATGATATGCACTGAAAGAATATGGATAAACGATTTATTATAATTTCATCCAAGTTATCTAATATCTAGTAGGAATATACTATATATAATTTAAAAAAAAAAAACGCATGAATGTTATGCATTTCAACTGCAAATCTTTATGTTTATTCTGATCAGCCTTACTAAAATGTTTAAAAGCTACAAGTTCTGGGCTTTTTATAAAAGGCAAATACCCAGATGGATGGATGTAAAATATAACCAAACTGCAAAAAAAGTGTAGCCATGCCCCTGTAGGAGTTGCTGGAAGTAATGGTTCCACCTGTCACACTGCCCTCAATCGCCTTTTTCCACACATCCGGAGTCACAAAAACAGGCTTTGTTTTGTTGTTTTATTAGGGGAAAAATTTGGATGGGGATGGGAATATTTATGAGAAGCCCAAAGAATTAAACAGTTCATTAATGGGACCGTACTATATACACTCCAGTATATACTCCTACTTCTCCTCCAGCTCAACACTTGCTTCTCAGTTAACTCCTCTTCCTCCAGCACATTACTTCTTCAACTTAGCTAGCACATGGTGAGGCCTGCTCTTAATTAGCACAGCATCTGAACCGCCCTTTGCAGTGTAGTGTAGAAAAAGTTAGTTGAAAGTGCTAGCTAGTCTTGATGGACAGCGCACACATGACACTTACTCCTGCAAGGCTGTTTAAAAGCATCTAAACCTAGACCTTTTCGGCTGGCGAACCCAATCGTCCCTCATTACCTCCAAGCGTGATGCTGTTTGTTCACCAAGATTCTCTAACAAACCTTTGAGGGCTTCACAGAACAGCTGTATTTATACTGAGATTAAATTACACACAGGTGGACTCTGTTTACTAATTAGGTGACTTCTGAAGGCTATTGGTTCCACTAGATTTTAGTTAGGGGTATCAGAGTAAAGGGAGCTGAATACAAATGCACCCCACACTTTTCAGATATTTATTTGTAAACAAATTTGAAAACAATTTACCATTTTCCGTCCACTTCACAATTATGTGCCACTTTGTGTTGGTCTATCACATAAAATCCCAATAAAATACATTTACATTTTTGGTTGTAAAATGACAAAATGTGGAACATTGCAAGGGGTATAAATACTTTTTCAAGCCACTGTACCTGAGTTGCAGCACACAACCTGACCATTCGTGGGTACACCTCTAGCTACAATTGGTCAGAAGGAAGGAACATAACTAGAGTTGAGCGAACCCGGACTGTAAAATTCGGGATCGTACCGGACTTTGGGGTGTCCGTGCCCTAAACCCGATCCCAGACATTAAAAAAAAGTCCAGGATCGGGTTGGGTGTTCAGGTATTTTTGGCACCCTTTCTATAGCTGCTGGGCAGCCAATCAACAAGCTTTTCACTAGTTTGCCCTTAGAAGCCATCACAGCCATGCCTACTAATGGCATGGCTGTGATTGGCCAGTGCATCATGTGACCCAGCCTCTATATGGGGCTTGAGTCACGTAGCGCCGCGTGTCAGATCGTCTCAGACTAGAGTAGGGAGAGCTTCATGCCGCTGCCGTGAGGGAAAGATTAGCGTTCACGACCATCTCAGACTGCATTAGGGAGACCTTCATTGCGGTCCTCTGAGGGTCACATTAGCGTTCAGAACCATCTTATAGTGCATTAGGGAAACGTTCCTGTTGTTGCTCTGAGGGAGAGATTCTCATTCTAAAACCATCTACTACTGCATTAGGGAAACATTACCGACACTACCGAAGATTCCCGTTTGATCACTTTTCGAACAACTAACCGACGGGTCGTCGATATCTTTCCCACGGT
>BLSH010213537.1:646155-665949 GCA_018402905.1 Glandirana rugosa | reverse complement strand
TGGTTCCAGTAATCCATGTCCTTAGTCTGCTTGTTTTCAGCAAACTGCTTGCAGGCTTTCTTGTGCATCATCTTTAGAAGAGGCTTCCTTCTGGGACGACAGCCATGCAGACCAATATGATGCAGTGTGCGGTGTATGGTCTAAGCACTGACAGGCTGACCCCCCCACCCCTTCAACCTTTGCAGAAATGCTGACAGCACTCATACATCTATTTCCCAAAGACAACCTCTGCATATGACGCTGAGCACGTGCACTCAACTTCTTTGGTCGACCATGGCGCGGCCTGTTCTGAGTGGAACCTGTCCTGTTAAACCGCTGTATGGTCTTGGCCACCGTGCTTTAGCTCAGTTTCAGGGTCTTGACAATCTTCTTATAGCCTAGGCCATCTTTATGTAGAGTAACAATTATTTTTTTCAGATCCTTAGAGAGTTCTTCAAATCGTAAAAAAAGAGAGATGTGATCTGACCCCACCACTGTGATGAAGCCTCCATCTCTATTGTATAGAACAAAGAGCAATATAGCGGTCATGGGACTTTGAATGCTGCTTGTCACAAAAAAAAAAGATTATAGTCATCAATTATAAATCAAGTTATTTATTGAATAGGTTATAAAATAATTAATTAGACATGATCATGGAATTCATCACCCAATTGAAGGGTGGATGTACAGTACATTTCATAAAGAGCCTGTCACATATAAGCCACGCACATGATGATGAATAATAAATAACCACATCTACATTAAACATATGATTGAAGGTTGTACATAAAATATATAAAAATTATTATGAAAATATAGACCAAATGCTCTTGACATCAAATGAAGCTCAACGCGTTTCGTGGAGCTTGTCCACTCGTCAGGAGCAGCGTCAAGAGGTATCGATAGACAAAAAATAATAATGATAATAAATAATACTCAATTTTCCCAAAACAGGGAAATATGATGTCTGTTGAGAACGTTAGGTCCCAGTACTCACCCATCTGCCAGGACGGGTCGAACCCCATGTCAGAGGCGGAGAGGGCGGACACCCAGGTGTCTGCCCCGGGGCTGAGGCAGGAAAACCACCCCATCCCGGGAAGCACGCAGGTGCGGAACCAGGCAGCAATCCTATGCCCATCCAAGGTCTGTGAAGTAATACGGTGATTCTGGTGGGTCTAAATTAAAGGATAATTGAAATATGTGAAGGACTGTATGTGTGAAGTACCCCACATAGCCTGGGGATCTGAAGTTATTGGAACCATGCACCAAGATAGAAGGGAGGCAAACCTGGGGTGAGGCATGAGTGAAAAACATCCATCCAGGATATGGTGTGGGACAAGGAAGTGTGTGGTGAAAAGAGGTAGGAAAAGAATATGAGTGATATGCTGAGGAGAAATGAAGTGAAATACACCTAGATTCTTACTGTGTGTCAGCATAGAATGAACGTGTACAGTGATGGTAGGAACCGGCCAGCCACGACCAGGAATGAAGGCGAATGCCTGCCAGCGTCATGCAGGACGCCATGGGATGTGGGCGGTGGGGGTGTGCAATATATCCGGACGGATGCCGGAAACACACACACACAGCCCGCCCATCGGCGTCCGAGATGACCAACTCGCTCCACCCCGTACCGCCATGGCAGCGCGGACAGGGAGCGGCAGCATGATGCTGATGCGCGAGAGGGAAAGCTCGTCCCCTCCCCAAGGAGGGGGAGGGGCGGGCTGGCACTGTCACACATCGCAGCCCCGGGACAAGAGGGGAGCCCAGACCACCCCCACCCAGGACCGAGGGACAAGCCACCATCCGGACAAAGGGGCAAACCCTGGGGCCAATTGAAAAATTGATTGGAAATCTGTTTTGTGTGCGATGGAAGCTACACTAGGGCAATATAACAATGTTACTGTTAAATAGTCCAGATCAAGAACCAAGGTAGTGGTGTGTCAGATCACTGGGGGACCTTTTATGTGGGTGTCTTCCACCCGAATTACACAAATCGTAAAAAAAGAGAGATGTGATCTGACCTCACCACTGTGATCAAGCCTCCATCCCTATTGTATACAACAAAGAGCAATATAGCGGTCATGGGACTTTGAATGAGGCTTGTCACAAAAAAGGATTATAGTCATCAAATCAAGTTATTTATTGAATAGGTTATAAAATAATTAATTAGACATGATCATGGAATTCATTGCCCAATTGAAGGGTGGATGTACAGTACATTTCATAAAGAGCCTGTCGCATATAAGCCACGCACATGATGATGAATAATAAATAACCACATCTACATTAAACATATGATTTGTTGTACATAAAATATATAAAAATTATTATGAAAATATAGACCAAATGCTCTTGACATCAAATGAAGCTCGGCGCGTTTCGTGGAGCTTGTCCACTCGTCAGGAGCAGCGTCAAGAGGTATCTATAGACAAAAAATAATAATGATAATAAATAATGCTCAATTTTAGCAAAACAGGGAAATATGATGTCTGTTGAGAACGTTAGGTCCCAGTACTCACCCATCTGCAATCAATAAATAACTTAATTTATAATTGATGACTATAATCTTTTTTTTGTGACAAGCCTCATTCAAAGTCCCATGACCGCTATATTGCTCTTCCTTAGAGAGTTCTTTGCCATGAGGTGCCATGTTGAACTTCCAGTGACCGGCATGAGAGAGTGAGAGAGATAACACTAAATTTAACACACCTGCTCCCCATTTACACCTGAAATCTTGTAACACTAACGAGTCACATGACACCGTGGAGGGAAAATGGCTAATTGGGCCCAATTTGGACATTTTCACTTAGGGGTGTACTCACTTTTGTTGCCAGCGGTTTAGACGTTAATGGCTGTGTGTTGAGTTATTTTGAAGGGACAGCAAATTTACACTGTTATACAAGCTGTACACTCACTACTTTACATTGTAGCAAAGTTTCATTTTTTCAGTGTTGTCACATGAAAAGATAGAATAAAATATTTACAATAATGTGAGGGGTGTACTCACTTTTGTGAGATACTGTATGTTACTTTTATATCTCTTTCCCTTTCTACACTCTTTGGAAACTGCAGATTGTGTTAGAAATCTTTCTTCCTATTTCCTCCCCACCTCCAGGGAGTTAGATGCTGCCTGTCCAAAAGCGGATTGGTCAGTACTGAGAGGGGGCGTTGCCAGCTGAGGGTGATCACGCCAGCCCTCAATTAAGCCGCTCAGACTGTCAGTGTCAGCGGCTGTTGCAGAGACCTGCCTGGGAGCAAGAGGAGAAGGGACGGACACTAAGAGCCCAGCCAGAGGAGAAGAGAGACCCGGAATGCCAGAGGCCTGAGTCTTAGTTAAAGTAAGGGTGTTGTGAGGTGGAGCAGAGGAATGTGGAGGCCAGAGGTGAGCTAGCCAATCAGTCAGAGCAGAGAAGCCAGCAGAGTGAGCGGGCTAACCAACCAACCCAGCCAAACAGAGCCACAGCCAGCGCAATCTGTCATCAAGCCCAAGTCAGTTAACTGCCTGCTTCAGCTGCTCATGTGATCTGGGGAGGGGCTTTGTGGCTGGGGGTCTGTAGTATTTTAATTTTTCTTTTTGCTGGGGGGGAAGCAGAAATGGGTGGTATGGGATCTAATGGCTGATGGGGGCCTTATTTTTTTGGGGGATGGGGGGGGGTGGGAAGCGGCTGTGGGTTGTGTGTATCCTATAAGGACTAAGGACGAATGGCTGCGATGGCTTTTGTTTTTTTTTTGGTCTGCCCTACATACTATGGACCACTGGATGCTGACCTACATACTACCGAGCTGTGTACACTACTCTACATACTACTGACCTCTGTACAATGCCCTACATACTATTGACCCCTGTACAATGCCCTTCATACTACTGACCTCTGTACACTGCCCTACATACTACTGACCTCTGTACACTGCCATACATACTACTGACCTCTGTACAATGCTCTACATACTACTGACCTCTGTACACTGCCCTACATACTACAGGCGGTCCCCTAGTTACAAACACCCGACTTACAAACGACTCCTATTTACAAACGGAGGGAGACAACAGGAAGTGAGAGGAAATCTCTCCCTAGGAAGGGAAATTCACTCCTGTAAGAGTTATTATGGGAAAAAGGTCTCCACTGATGGTTTATCACCAATCCTTGTTTCCACAACAACCCAAAATTTTCAAAATCCAATTATCATTGGGACAGGAAGTGAGGTGAAATCTTCTGAACAGAAACCTAGACAGCAAAACAAACATTACAGGGGTGTTAACCTTTCCCTATGCTATCCAAAAAGCTTAAAAAGATTTTTTTGGCTGAAGCTACACTTAAAAAATGTACCTGTTCTGACTTACAAACAAATTCAACTTAAGAACAAACCTACAGTCCCTATCTTGTTTGTAAACCGGGGACCGCCTGTACTGACCTCTGTACACTGCCCTACATACTACTGACCTCTGTACAATGCTCTACATACTACTGACCTCTGTACACTGCCCTACACACTACTGACCTCTGTACAATGCCCTACATACTACTGACCTCTGTACACTGCCCTACATACTATTGACCTCTGTACAATGCCTTACATACTACTGACCTCTGTACACTGCCCTACATACTACTGACCTCTGTACAATGCTCTACATACTACTGACCTCTGTACACTGCCCTACATACTACTGACCTCTGTACACTGCCCTACATACTACTCACCTCTGTACACTGTCCTACACACTACTGACCTCTGTACAATGCCCTACATACTACTGACCTCTGTACACTGCCCTACATACTACTGACCTCTGTACACTGCCCTACATACTATGACCTCTGTACAATGCTCTACATACTACTGACCTCTGTACACTGCCCTACATACTACTGACCTCTGTACAATGCTCTACATACTAATGACCTCTGTACACTGCCCTACATACTACTAAGCTCTGCACACTGCTCTACATACCACTGACCTCTGTACACTTCTCTACATACCACTGACCTCTGTACACTGCTCTACATACTACTGATCTCTGCACACTGCTCTGCATACCACTGACCTCGGCACACTGCTCTACATACTACTGACCCCTATACACTGCTCTACATACCCCTGACCTCTGTACAGCGCTCTACATACTACTAACCTCTGCAAATTGCTCTACATACTACTGACCTCTGTACACTGCTCTACATACTACTGACTTCTGTACAATGCCCTACATACTACTGACCTCTGCACACTGATCTACATACCAATGACCTCTGTAGACTGC
Organism: Glandirana rugosa; assembly: GCA_018402905.1. Lineage (NCBI taxonomy): Eukaryota > Metazoa > Chordata > Amphibia > Anura > Ranidae > Glandirana > Glandirana rugosa. The sequence goes on along the minus strand of BLSH010213537.1, from coordinate 660,704 downwards.
TCTGCATACTACTGACCTCTGCACACTGCTCTACATACCACTGACCTCTGCACACTGCTCTACATATTACTAACCTCTGCATATTGCTCTACATACTACTGATCTGTGTACACTGCTCTACATACCACTGACCTCTGTACACTTCTCTACATACTACTGACCTCTGCACACTGCTCTACATATTACTGACCTCTGTACACTGCTCTACATACCACTGACCTCTGCACACTGCTCTACATACTATTGACCTCTGTACACTGCCCTACATACTACTGACCTCTGTACACATCGCTACATACCACTGACCTCTGTACACTGCCCTACACACTACTGACCTCTGTACACTGACCTACATACTACTGACCTCTGTACACTGCCCTACATACTACTGACCTCTGTACATGGCCCTACATACTACCTAACTCTGTACACTGCTCTACCTACTACTGACCTCTGCACACTGCTCTACATACTACTGACTTCTGTACACTGTCCTACATTCTACTGACCCGTGTACATTGCAATATATCCTAATGACCTCTGTACACTGCCCTACATACTACTGACCTCTGTACACTGCCCTACATACTACCTACCTCTGTACACTGCTCTACCTACTACTGACCTCTGCACGCTGCTCTACATACTACTGACCTCTGTACACTGCCCTACAGTCTACTGACCCGTGTACATTGCAATATATCCTAATGACCTCTTTACACTACCCTACATACTACTGAGCTCTGCCTTACCTACATTCCCTAGTTAAAATTACCACATTTTCCACTATGTAAGTAATCTCATTAGACTCTTTTTTACCACACCCCCTTTAAGCCACGCCCAATATTAACGTAATTAAAACCATGTCCATATTTTGCAGCGGCACTCGAAATTCCGGTTGAACCATGCCTACAAATGAATGCCCCCCAATTATCATAATGCTCCACCTACACTGGCTTTCTGGACATGCAGAAAAAAAAAGTGCCCCTAAAAATGGTTTTGAAATGTTGGCAAATATGGTAAAGGAGTGATATACTTCATCAAGGAGATGCTGGATAGACATGTGCACTGCTGAAACTTTTGTTTTATTAATTTTTTGTTTATTTTCCCTTTTCTGATCATTCGTTAGGATCGAAATTCGTTATTTAGAATAAATTTGCAAATGTGTAAAAATTAGAATTCGGTACGTTCCATTTGTATAGATGCAGTATTCGTTATTTCGGTAATTCATAGATTTGGAAAAATTTGAATTTGGTACATTCCATTTGTATAGATGCGGTATTCGTTATTTCGGGTAATTTCGTAAATTAAGAAAAATTTGTATTTGTTACATTCACTAAGGCAGCCAAATTTTAAAGGAAATTCCAATACCTACAGTATAATTGAATAGTTTATAACTATTATTATAGTTTTTATTATTATTATTATTATTAATAATAAATAATAATAATAAACTATAATAATGGTTAATAAACTTAATCATTTAATTATAATTGTTCTTTGGGATTTTCAAATTTTCGGATTTTCGTTGTTATTTTCGGATTTTTAGTTCTTTCAAATTTTCCAATTTTCGTTCTTATTTTCATTTTTTCGAATTTTCGTATTTTTGAATTTCGGATTTTCGTTCTTTCGAATTTTGCGAATTGCGGATTTTCATTCTTTCGAATTTTCGTTCTTTTCGAAATCTCCTTTTTGGAAAAATCCGATAAACATTTTTCCATTAATTCGGATGTTTCCAAATTAACGAATACGCCGAATTTTGACGAAAAAGCAAATACGGATCTAAACGCATTGCACATGTCTAATGCTGGACAGAGCTGCTTCAGCTCTGCCCGAGCCTATTCACAAAAGATATGTAATCACTTGAAAAATACATTGTCTCCTCCAAAGCAGTGTACTGCGAGCAGAGGAGATCATTGGAGGACAGTTACAGTGCTGAGTCTTTACAAACTGAGCGCAAAGTTCAATTTTGTTTGATTTTACCAATGGCTGTCTTTATCACAGTACAGCAGCAGTTTGTTTTTATAGAGTTTTAATTCTATTTTATATGGTGCATAGTCTGCGATTGCATATCTGACTTGAATTTCTATCAGTCTAGCCAGATTTTGAGAAATCTGCTTGAAAAAGGCTTTGAACACTTCAAAACAATTATAAACAATTCAACCTATCCCTTTGTTTGTGAAAAACTATTTGAACATGTTCCCATTTACCCATAGAAGCCTCTTCTTATTTGTGGGTAAATCTTTAGCCACGGGGTAGAAGAAATAGCAAATAGTAACAACAGGAAATAGCTAACTCCTGTTACAATTTTCTGTCTCTGTCTACAGACACTCTTCATAACTGCATAAAAACCATTCGGTGTACTGAGAATGCAGAGTCTGTACAAAGGGGCATGATCATGCACATGCATGCAGGGCAGTGTTAAAGCGTTTGTTACCCCAACACTTCATATTCTTGATATGTGTCTGCTGTACCAGGTACTTGTTTGTGAAAGTATCCCGTTCTCTTTGTATTGCTTCCTTTGTGTAAAATCCCTGGTATTCCTGCTAGTCCCCTTGCTTTCTTATTAAAACCTGACCACACTAAGCAAGAGAGCACAGCGTGGCCAGTTCTCTAGCTATGCTAGGAACTCAGTGTACTCTCCTCCAATGATCACGCCTCCACTGCACAATCAATCACTGGAAAGCTCAGTGTGCTGCTGCTTCTCCTCCCCTAGCTCTTATGCATCTGAGAACAGAGTTAATGTGATCAGTTATAAAAAAAGGGAAAAAATGTATTTATAATGTTTTTTTTATATCTATACAAAAATGTTTTGCCTTTCAGTTCTATTTTAAACTGAATAGGTTGTTTTACAAGGTGATCATTTACAATCTATAACTCCTGCCTGTGGATGTAGCCTGTTACCCCTCAGAAGGCGATCAGCCATATCACCCTGTCAAGTAAGTTTGTAATCATTTCAATTGTAGAAGAAACCTAGGCTCTTCAAAATAAGCTGGGTCAGTCCCACATTATTTTTGTGTTTTGTGTATTTTTTTATGTGGGGAAAAGATGATTATTGGAACTTGAACATGAACACAAAGCTGCATAGTCTATTGAGCTTTCTTATCATCAGTGCCTTACTGACATCCAAAAGTGGATGAACTGTAAACTGAACCTTAACATTACAGAAGTGCTTATAATTGGAGGGCAGAGGCTAACATTAATGTGGCAGCAAACAAAGACCGTTAATTTAAACCTTGGAAATACAAATCATGATGATTTCAGACCATCCTGGACATGGTCCTGGACACTAAGGGGTTGATTTACAAAAGGCAAATCCACTCTGGACTACAAGTGCACTTGGAAGTGCAGTCGCTGTAAATCTGAGGGGAAGCCCTGCTGATTTTATCATCCAATCATGTACAAGCAAAATGTTGTTTTTTTATTTTCCTTGCATGTCCCCCGCGGATCTAAAGTGACTGCACTTCCAAGTGCACTTGTAGTGCAAAGTGGATTTGCCTTTAGTAAATCATCCCCTAAGTATCAGGTATCAGCTACCATCCGAGCCTTCCATCATCTCAAGATTATTCCAAACATCTAATCAGCAGAGAATATGGCACATTTAATCCATTATTTTTGGATTATCCAGATTGGATTATTGCAATGCCTTTTACTATGTTATTATGGAAAGGACTACATAATTTGCAGCTGGTACAGAACACAGCAGCCAGGCTATTCATCCACCAACCCATTCACTGCCCCATCACCCAAATTCTTTGTACATTACCCTGGATTCCATTTAAATAGAGTACAGTATATTCTTCAAAGTTGCCCTAAATAACTTTGGACCCACTATCTGACAGAACTTTTGATTAACCACACTCTAACATGTTTCCTTTGCTTCTCAGAAAACTGAAAATTACTTGTGCCTGAAGTCCTTTTAAAGCAGTAGTAATTGGGACCCTAGCACATTATGACGCACTTACCTGCACACTGAGCCCTCCAGCACAATGCTGTCATGGCTCCCTTGGTACTTCCATCTTCACTCGGTCTTCCTTCCTGGTTTGCAGGGCTCTGCCATTTAAATGGGGCAACTATGATGTCACTCCTGCACATGCGAGTGGAAGCCCCAGCCACGGCATGGTACTCTGCATTCAACGGCATACTGTGTGCCCTGGTTGTAGAGCGTCAATGCAGGGTGATGTGCGGGTGATGTCATTGGCTATTGCCAATGTGAATATCTCCAAAACAGTGCATGTTTAGGAGATATTCATTGTACCTACAGGTAAGCCTGATTGTAAGCTTACCGGTAGGTACAAGTTAAAATAGGAACTTTACTACCGCTTTAAAATCTTTTGGATCTTGACCATTTTATTATATAGCACCTGTAGGTGGGGTGCAGTGAGATGTGGCAGCAATATTTCATAGGTGCAATGGAAAACTTGTATTGAAATAGTACAGCTACAGTTCACAACAAACCCATTGGGAAGGCTGCCCAGCCGGGTGCACTCATGGTTTCCATGTAATCTGAAGAGACCAGGTATCTGCTGGGCTGACAACGTCTGTTAAAAGTGCATAGTGCAGCCTGGCCATCTCCTGCCAATTGGGATGATGGCCAAAGGAGTTGCGACCCTACTCTTTCTCTCCTTATCAGGAACCTTTCCCTACCAGTAGTACTGACCCTAACAGGCGGGGTACCTGTCCCTACACTAACAACTCGCAAATGCGCACCAAAACTGGGAGCCAGGGCATTGAGTAGGCTCTGCCTGACCCAAGATGACTGCCAGAGTTACATTGGGCAACAGCATCCAACCAGGCTGCTTCTCCAGTTACCCAGGAAACCATAGAGGAACTGTGCTTCTCTTGACTTCCTCCCCAGCTACAGGGCCACTGCGGATGAGCACCACCTGCAGTGGAGAAAGTAGACTGCTCCTGACTACACATCCACAATGTGGATGTCACGAACCTGGTGGTGGAGTCTGTCTTGTGCAGGGAACAACCGCTCTTGCGCACCCGATTCAAGGACCCCTGGTAGAGTAGACAGAGGTCCAAGAGTGTGGGATGGCACGAGGGCCGGAGGGTCACTGATGATGTTGTGAGGCTCCAGAAGACGTGCAGATAGAAGGATGGTCGTGCAGGCTGGATCGGCAACAGGCAGGCAGGAAGGTACAAAAGGATCAGGCAAACGGGTAGTCAAGTTCAAGCAAGGTTCGTTAACGGGTGGGCAGCAGAGGTACAAGGGAGCAGACAATCGGGTGGTTGTGGATAGCCGAGGTCGGTGCAGGTAGCAGAACAGCAGGTCAGGACAAGCCGGGTCAACAGGAGGCAGAGCAATCACAGGAACAGGTAGAAGGAGCTGAGGCTCACAGGTCGTGGAGGCTGTAGAACGAGCAGCACTTGTTGCTGGGATCTCCGGGTTTAAATAGCACCATTTGGCGCCATTTCCGGCGCGTGCGTGCGCACAGGCGCGCGAACGTGCACGGACGCACACCACCGCGGAAACAGCCAGAATTCACTGGCAGAAATGTTCCTTCTCTAACATTGCCCCCCCCAAGGGGCAGCCTCCGGATGCCTTACCGGTTGTCGTCACCCTGGCGATTTCTTTTGAAGGCCTGGATCGGTCCGGGGGCATGGATGTTCCCAGGAGTTCTCTTCCGGACCAAACCCCTTCCACTTGATTAAGTACTGGGTCCCCCCAGCTCTCCGGCGACAGTTTAAGATGTCTTCCACCTCGAACTCCACCTCTCCGTTAACCAAGATTGGGCCCGGTAGGCCTACCTTTCGACCTGAGAAAGAGTCGGGGGCCATGGGCTTCAATAGAGACACGTGAAAAACTGGGTGGATCCGCAGGGATGGCGGGGGATCTAGTTCAAATGCCACCCGGTTAATCTTCCTCTTAACTGGGAAAGGTCCCAGAAATCTTGGACCCAATTTCTTTGAGGGGCAGGCTAGCTTTAGGTTTCTAGTGGATAGCCAGACACGGTTGCCAGGTTGGAGCTCCAGCTCCTCCCGCCTCCTCTTATCATAGGCCTCTTTGTTAGACTCCCGGGACCTTTATAGTGTCTCCTGTAGAAGCTTACAGTTGGATTGGAGGAAGCTGGTGATATCCTGTGCTGCTGGGATGGTACTTTCCGGGCTTAAGTCAGGCAGGAATGTAGGATGAAATCCATAGTTGGCCCAGAATGGGGACTGCTGGGTGGCCGAGTGAATGGTGTTGTTGTAAGCAAATTCGGCCACCGGCAGCAGTGCAACCCAATCATTCTGCGAAAAAGAAGAAAAGCACCGCAAGTATTGCTCCAAGGTCTGATTCGTCCTTTCCGTCTGGCCGTTTGTCTGCGGGTGGTAGGCGGAAGAAAATGCGAGCTCAATCTCCAGACCAGAACATAGGGCTCTCCAAAAACTGGACATGAACTGGACCCCCCAGTCAGACACGATATTGCTGGGCACTCCAAGAAGTCGGATGTCTTCTCTTATGAATGTGTTGCCCATTTCGGCCGCTGAGGGAGCCCCCTTCATGGGAATGAAGAGTTCCATATTCGTCATTTGATCCACTATAACGAAGATAGTCATAAAGCCTTCGGATGGGGGAAGTTCCACAATAAAGCCATCGCCAGTTGCGACCACGGGCGCTCAGGTATGGGAAGAGGGTTTAGGAGACCCCAGGCCTTAGCTTTGTCTGTTTTATTCCTTGCACAGACAGGACAGGTCCCAACGTATTTCCTGTAGTCCTCAGTGATGTTGGGCCACCAGAAAGACCGTGAGATGAGCTCAGCGGTCTTTTGAGAACCAAAATGTCCAGCCAGTTTATGGTCATGGCATCGACCTAAGATCCTGAGGCGCAGACTTGCCGGGATAAACATTTTCCGCCCAAGCCACCATAGACCATCTCTGATGGTCAGTCGGGTGTCTCTGTCGGTAGCGGAGCCGGCCAGGACCCGACGGATTTGGGAAAGAAAGTCCTCATCAGACAGAAGGAAATTCCGTGCCGGAAGTTTGGTGTCAGGTGGGGCAGTATTTCCTGGCTCCGAGAACATCCGGGAAAGGGCATCGGGCCTGCTATTCTTAGACCCTGGGCGATACGTTAAATGGAAGTGGAACCTGGAGAAGAACAGCGCCCAGCGGGCCTGCCGAGGTCTTAGCTTCTTTGCTGTTCGGAGGTACTCCAGGTTCTTGTGATCCGTGAAGATGAGGATAGGATGAGAAGCCCCTTCCAGCAAGTACCGCCACTCCTCTAGAGCCGATTTGATAGCCAGCAGCTCTCTATCTCCCACGTCATACTTCCGCTCCGGTGCGGTTAGTTTCCTGGAGAAGAAGGCTACTGGGTGGAGCAGGGCCTTGATACCCTGGCGCTGGGACAGGATAGCCCCTACTGTGGTTTCTGATGCGTCCACCTCAAGGACGTATGCTAAGGCTGGGTCCGGGTGTTTCAGAATGGGGGCGGAAGTGAAAAGAGACTTGAGTCTCTGAAAGGCGGCTTGAGCCTCAGAGGACCACCGGTATCGGGTGTTCTGCTTGGTCAATCGCGTGATAGGCTCCACGATGGCAGAAAATCCCTTTATGAACTTCCTGTAAAAATTTGCAAAGCCCACAAATCTCTGAACCCCTTTTCGGTCTGTAGGTGCGGGCCATTCCAAGATAGTGGAGACTTTTTGGGGATCCATATAAATGCCTGTTGTGGAGATAATCAGCCCCAGGAAATGCATACTGGGCTGTTCAAAAGAACACTTTTCCACTTTGGCATACAAGTCATGCTGCCGTAGCCACCCTAGAACCTTGGTGACGTGCCTGCGGTGTTCCTCCAAGGAAGCAGAAAAGACCAGGATGTCATCCAAGTATATAATTAGGAAGAGGTCCAGGAAGTCTCGAAACACATCATTGACGAAGTGCTGGAATGTTGCTGGGGCATTGCATAGGCCGAAGGGCATCACCAAATATTCATAATGCCCAAAACGAGTGCGGAATGCGGTCTTCCTTCCCTGATCCGAATGAGGTTATATGCCCCACGTAGGTCAAGCTTTGTAAAGATGGTTGCTGACCCCAGCCGCTGGAAAAGTTCCGTAACCAAAGGTAGCGGGTACCAATTTTTAATAGTTACCCGGTTAAGCTCCCTGTAGTCTATGCACGGCCGGAGTGAGTGATCCTTCTTCTCCACAAAGAAGATACCGGCTTCAGCTGGAGACGTAGATGGTCGGATAAACCCCTTCTTGGTGTTTTCGTCCAAGTAAGATTTGAGGACTGCTAGTTCCTGCACCCGCTCTTCTAACCGGGTGTATCCCTCTTGAAAGTTTTTGACGGCTTGTGTGAGTCCCGCAAGATGTGCGCACAAGTCATCCATAGCGGAGCGTGTTCCCTGCGCAGACTCAGTCATGGCTGCTCGTTTCTGTCACGAACCTGGTGGTGGAGTTTGCCTTGTGCAGGGAACAACCGCTCTTGCGCACCCGATTCAAGGACCCCTGGTAGAGTAGACAGAGGTCCAAGAGTGCGGGATGGCACGAGGGCCGGAGGGTCACTGATGATGTTGTGAGGCTCCAGAAGATGTGCAGATAGAAGGATGGTCGTGCAGGCTGGATCGGCAACAGGCAGGCAGGAAGCTACAAAAGGATCAGGCAAACGGGTAGTCAAGTCCAAGCAAGGTTCCTTAACGGGCAGGCAGCAGAGGTACAAGGGAGCAGACAATTGGGTGGTCGTGGATAGCCGGGGTCGGTGCAGGTAGCAGAACAGCAGGTCAGGACAAGCCAGGTCAATAGGGGGCAGAGCAATCACAGGGACAGGTAGAAGGAGCTGAGGCTCACAGGTCGCAGACTCTGTAGAACGAGCAGCACTTGTTGCTGGGATCTCCGGGTCTAAATAGCACCATTTGGCGCCGTTTCCGGCGCGTGCGCACACACAGGCGCGCGCGAACGCGCACGGACGCGCGCGGACGTCCGCACCACCGCGGAAACAGACAGAATTCACTGGCAGAAATGTTCCTTCTCTAACAGTGGAACTCACTGCCTTCCATTGTCTGTGATGAATCCTCTCTGGATGTTTTTAAAAACAAACTCAAGAGACATGTATTAACTCAGCTTTACAGCATTTCTAACAAATTCTTCTGTTCAAAGCTCCCAACACTATTTGATAATAGACAAAAGAAATATCACCATGATTATTATTATTATCACCATCCCACTAAGAATCCTTTAAACTCCTACATATAGAAGAAACCTTCCCAATAGAAAGACACATCAACCAAAAGATTAAATGAAACACACCCTTGTCATGGCTAGTCAACATTTCCAGGAGCACAGACAGGTACTTTCATGGCTAATGTGTTTTAGGAATAGTATTTTCTCTAAAGATGCCCCTCATTTTGAACCTGTGAATTCAGAAACTGCATAATGCGAGTGAACCCAACAAATATCCACACAATTTTATGAAAATGTCTCTACTTGAAATGTTGACTTGTCTCCACCTCTCTTGTCCCATGATACCCTCTCCATACTTATTTTTAGAGCAACCTAGACCACCCTTGTGTCACGTGCTTGCTGAAATGCTGGCTTATTTCTTTTGCTGTGCCCTCTTGTCCTGAAAAAGATAACTAGATCTGCTTGCCAAGAACACTTCAGTCTATAGGGTGGCTATGCTGCCTTCTGGGATTTCCTATGAGCCTTGGCATAGCCACTCTATTAGGCATGCTACCAGCCAGGTCTACAGTTGCAAATTTTTTACATAAATTTGTTAGAGTACTGTAGAAAAAACAAAAGCTAAGTGAATAAAGTTTTATTTAAAAAATAAACAATATAAAAAAGAAAACAATCCTCCTAAGGACAATGCAGGAAGCTGAGGTAGGAGGGACCAACAGAAAGGGAATAGCTGGGGAATAAAGTTTATTGAAAAAAATGCAGAATGCTAAAGGATAAGGACCAATAGAGAGGGGGGACAGATTTACTGTACAAGACGGTATCATGGGACATTTAGTCCACTGTTATATGGTGTGTATAGTGTTTGCTCTCCAACCAGAAGTTTGGGGATGTGGATAGTCAATAGAGAAAGCAGCAGTCAAGTTTCGAACCAAAAGTACAAAACATAAATTTGAACCTTCAGCTAATAAAATGAAGCTAGATGGAATCATGAATTAAAGTACTGTATACCTAAAGGCAATTTTTTTCTTATAGTTTTGGATAGCGTGAAGTGGGATTAGAATGCTTGTCAGTTTTTATTGTTGTCTGAGCTTTTGTTAAGGAGATTCATCCTTAATATTTGTCCTATTTACACTTATTATTGAAGGTGAAAGTAAAGAAAATCCCAAATTTTGGGTTGCATTGGTGCACTGACTTTTTCATTGCTCTTATTGTGATGTACCATATGACTGTCATTTACATAGAAAAAAACCCTCATAATGGGACTTTAACGGCAATAGGCAATATGAGTGACTAGAAAAGGGTTAAAGGGTTTTAAAAGTTTACAAATTCTTTATTATTACAGAACTGTACAAACATGACAATACATATTAAAAATTGGTTAGATACATTTTCTAGATACAGTGTACTCAAGAAGGAAATCACCAGAGAGGAACCATGGAGAGCACCCAATGTGTTACTAAATAGGTCTTCTTCTTCAGGGGTGCATAAACATTAAAAAGAGAAGATTGCCTTCTTTAAAGTAGTGAGTACGTCTAGAAATAATACCCAAGGTTAAAAATAGGCTGCATATTGTCCTCTGAGCATCCCCAGGGAGTGTCAGTGTCAATGCCCAGCCAGTGATCCACTGGGGTTGGATGGTTCACTGAGGGGAGAGTATTGATATGTGCTAGATCTGAAGGGTCTATGCAGCTAGCAGTGTTTTGAGATCATTCTGTTACACATTCACCAAAAATGAAGGAGTGCTGTGTTGGATAGCATTCCAATTATATTACATCATCTGTGTATTTTGATTGTGTATTTGGACATCATGAAATGGTCATAGTGTATTAGTCTAAAGAAATATAGGTAATTATATGGACAAACAAGTCAGTGGAGAGGGATCTATCCCAGGGTCTTATCTCCAAAAACTGCAATCTCAGAATGCATCCATGCACATGGTTGTGTAGTCAAAGGGCAGCTCAGCGAAATAAAAACTATAAACGAAAAAGCATTCACCAATATACTTCCATATTCTCTTACATAAAAACTTGATAATATCTTGTTGAATCATGACCAGTGGTGGCTGGTGCTTCATTTTTGGGGGGGGCAAACAATCCACCCGCCACCTCCTTCCCCCATTCGGCCAGCCAGCCAGCCAGCCGGCCGGTCAATCAGTCGGTTGGTCGATCAGTCAAACCCATCACCCCCCCCGTTGCTCACTCATCAGCCCACCAGCCCCGCACTTACCCCATCTAGGTTGTGGGCAGCACTTCCTCCTCGGCGGCTTCATCCTGCGTCTCCTCCTCCTCGGCTTCACAACGGCTTCACTGCGGCTTCAACCTGCGTCTCTTCCTCCTGGGCGGCCAATATGGTCCCTTTTCCTCTCAGCCAATCGGATCTCAGAACTCTGCGCCTCAAGCCCACCCTTTTTGGAAGCCAATTAGAGCCTAAGGCTCTAATCATGTGCTTAAAAAAAAAAAAAACATTGAAATCCATGCGTCCAGCACCCAGCATGTAGATGAGGAACCGGGAGCATGGATTAGGGGGGCAGCGCCCCTGCGCCCCTTCCTTGTCTCCTGGCCTTACCATGCACAAGAATCAATCCCCTGTCCCTCAAATCTTATTTTTAATACCTTAATGTAAATACCAATGTTACCACTGCTATTACAACTAGGTTGGAATTTTTAGGTTACTGACTGCAGCCTATTGGTTGTACAAGAGAATTTCTGTGCAAGCCAGGTTAAATAGCAAAACATTCTTTCCATGGTGATCTCAGCTTTACCTAAAACTGAAAAGAATGTTAGTTTTGGTATAGACATCTTGCAACTACATATTAAACCAGCCTATGAACTCTGCACATATATTTTCTGCATGGCAGAAAAAAATTGCATTGAGAGATATGTCTTTTAAATCAGTCCCGTAGAAGCCATAAAAAGTAGTTGCTCTCACTTGTAAAAATAAAATTGTATAAATAATTACAGAGGGGATTTGTGACACTTGCTAGATTGGCCCCAGCAGATTCAAATTACAAGTTGTTATTCAGCCTTAGCATTGCGCATCAAAACTGGCTTATAAGTGTAAAGCAACACTTTACATCATGCACTTGACCTTTTTCTGAACTGTCTTCATTTCACTGTGCAAGGAACCTATCTGGTGTAGTTTCCACTTTGCGTTTCCTTTCACATATGTCGTTTTATTCAGGCCTGCTGCAATGTTTACTTATTAGCACCTCTAGCGTAAATTATTCAATATATTGTTAATTTGATAAATTACAGATCAGTTGTTTATGGAGCTGGGGAAAACAACGTCTGTTTTCAATGGCCAACCTACATGGATCTGCACAGAGGCTCGTACGCCTAGGTTTTAGAGATTACCTAAGAAATAAGTGTATGCTAAGCGCTGTTATACTTTAACCCTTTTGCTGCCAGAGCAATTTTTCATTTTTTGCACATATTTGGCTTAGGGTTTTAAGATTATTTTAAAATCATTGTTACACTTGCCATCTATGTCCTTTCCCGACACTGTTTCCAGATCAGGGGGACCGGTAACCCAGAGCTGCAAATGATGTATCAGTGCCAGCCTGTCGCTGCTGGTCCCCTCTTGCTAAAGTCATTGATGCAAACTCCTCTTCTGAATCCTGAGAGAACCCTGCTGCTGGACAGCCAAAAGGAAGTGTCGATGTCACAAAGTCAGTCAATCTTCGTGATGTAGGAGCGCTGAACCCTATGCTGATGTGTTTTTGCGGTTCAAGGTCATAGAGGCTGCACACCAGCAACTGTGGGATCTTGCTGGACCCCTAGAGGGGTACATTGAGGTTTTGAAAGGATGGGAGTGCTACACCAGCTTGCACAAACTTTAAAATATTTTTTTAATAGTATGGAACAGCCAAAGCGTTTTGGGGCTCAACGCTCCCCCTTCATTCAGAGCTAAAAGCTAGACAATAAAAAATATACTGAGTCCTTAGAATATGTTAAAAACTAAGGAAATATACAAGTATAAAAGTAAAATGCCTTAATACAGTAATTATCTGAGACAGAAAGGACATACATTACCACTGACTGAACTAAGGCATAAAAACCAAGGACAAGGGAAACCTGTTCTTATTAGGGCTACATGGCAACACAAAAAACAAAAGCAAGAAAGAAAAACTAAATATGTTGATATGTATGCATTTTTTCATTTTATTTTTGTACATTTTTCACTGTTGCTTTAGCAAGAATGAAAACATATTTAGTTTTTCTTTCTCACTTTTGTTTTTTGTGTTGCCCTGTAGCCCTAGTAAGAACAGGTTTCCCTTGTCCTTGGTTTTTATGCCTTAGTTCAGTCAGTGGTAATGTATGTCCTTTCTGGCTCAGATAATAACTGTATTAAGGCATTGTACTTCTATACTTATATATTTCCATAGTTTGTAGCATATTCTAAGGACTCTTTGTATATTTTTTATTGTCTAGCTTTTAGCCCTGATGAAGGGGGAGTGTTGAGCCCCCGAAACGTGTGGGCTGTTACATAATGATAAAAAAAATCTTTTAAAAATCTGTGCAAGCTGGTGTGGCGCTCCCATCCTTTCAAAACCTCAACACAGTCAGTCAATGGCATGGACACTGAAAGAAGGTGTCCTGTACAACAGGGCCGATCCTAGGGTCACAGACGCCTGGGTGCAGAAATATTTCTGGCGCCCCCATGTGGGCGTGGTCATCTTACTAACCCCTCCCCTTTACAAATGTTTCTAAAGCAACGACTCAAACACAGAGATGCTCCCTTAAGGAGTCTTCATTACACTGGGATCCTCCCATGATCTCTTAACAATAAACAAAATACTGGAAGAGAAGCAGAGTACTCTAATGGGACATAAATGGGGTTCTCTCTAATGGACACAGAGAGGGCCACTGTTAGAGTGTCTATTAGAAGGAGCCTCCAGACATACTGAGGACATGATACAAGAGATGGTCAGAGACTGCAGACATGATACAAGAGATGGTCAGACTGCAGACGTGATAAAAGAAATGGTCAGGCTGCAGACATGATACAGGAGATGGTCAGAGACTGCAAACATGATACAGGAGATGGTCAGAGACAGCAAACATGATACAGGAGATGGTAAGAGACTGCAAACATTATACAGGACCGGTGACTATTCCGACGTAAACCACCCGTGACCATCCGACGCTAACCACCCGTAACTACTCCGACGTTAACCCCGTGACTATTCGACGTAAATCACCCGTGACCATCCGACGTAAATTACGTAATTAAAGAAATGGTAAAGGCGTCAGAGACTCGTAGAGAACATAGTAAAGACATCAGAGACTAGTAAAGAACATAGAAAAGGCATCAGAGACTGGTCGAGAACATATTAAAGACGTCGGAGACTAGTAGAGAGCATAGTACAGACGTCAAAGACTGGTAGAGGACATATTACAAACGTCAGAGAATGGTAGAGGACATAGTACAAACGACAGAGACTGGTAG
>BLSH010213537.1:620305-632586 GCA_018402905.1 Glandirana rugosa | reverse complement strand
GTATGTGAAATCTCTAATTTCTGCTATCTGTCCTCAGAGCAACAGCACAGACAGCAGTAGTAAAGTAATCTATCTCAGGATGCAGGATCAGGTCTTAAAATGGCTACAATCTGTCCCTCACGCCGTCAGCTACCTTTCCCTACACTAACCCAAGGAGCATGTGACTGCAGCACTGTGACTCCAGCTTATAAAGAGGCTGGGTCACATGATGCACCGGCCAATCACAGCCATGCCATTAGTAGGCATGGCTGTGATGGCTTCTAAGGGCAAACCAGTGAAACGCTTGTTGATTGGCTGCCCTGCAGCTTCTCAACACGTGGAGTAAAATAGCAGAACCCCGGACCGAACCCGAACGATTTTTGAAATGTCCGGGTCCGGGTCCGTGCCACGGACACCCTAAAGTTCGGTACGGACCCGAACGTTACAGTCCGGGTTCGCTCAACACTAGAGGCTACTAATGCACCTGGCCTCAACGAAAACATAAGTTACAAGCCTTTCCTTTAGCTAAATATGCTCAAAAGTTGCTTTATACATCACAAACATATTTGAACATATACCCTTCATATCAAAATGAGGTGAAATATAGGGACGCTTTGAATGACCTCTGATCTATGTCTCACATACGGATATCTTATCCTGTCCCACATTTTGCTCACATTGATCTTTCTTTGTGGCCCTAGGTTGACTGTGGTTAACATTGTGCGACTTGATGCATAATATATGCATGGTTGTTATTTGTTACCGGTACACACTTTAAGTCTGATGTCCAGCTGTTTACAACGTTCCTGGATCCTCTTTTTGTGATCCATGGAAGGATAAGTTGTGTAACACCTGGCTCGTTCCAATAAAATTTGAGCTCCTTTTTTTTTTTTTTTTTTTTTCTGAGCCTCTATTGATTTAAATAATAATAAAAAACTTTTATAAATTTTAGCTCAATACCGGTAACTATGGCGGGACGGGGAGGCTTATCCAGCAGTGGGTCCCATGTGTGGATGTAATTCGCCATCATGGGGTGGTATTTTGGAGGTCCACCCAGTCTTCCCATTGAGGCCCCTGCTGGGCCACCACCGTCCCGCCATTTGGCGACCAGTATCTGATATGGCCCTTCTTCCTTAGAGGAATAACAGAGGCTGATACTGTTCGCCTAATAACACCTGATGCAGCCATTATAGACAGCTAATGCCCACCTGCTATATACATTTACATTGCTGGCTTTTAAACAACTGTTGCTGACAGGTGGGAGGGTCTTTGACTCCAAAGAGGCGGAGCTGATATTGCTCCGCCGTGCACAAGCTTATGTCTTATGACATTTGTGGGGCATGTTGCAGCTCCGGAAGCGGATCTATTATTCAGGCTCCTGTTGAGCCGGGGGACTAATGCAGTTAGCCGGAGCGCCAGGACAAGTAAATTGTTTTGGCGCCAAATGCTCTTTATTTAAACCATGCCCCTTGTCTCTAAGCCAAGACGCCGACGAACCTGCGGACGCTCGACGCTGTTCTATACACATAAGGTATTTTGAATATATTGAGAGGTCATATTAAGGGACCGCCATGTCACCTTAATGTCTGGATATGGGGATGATTGCTATGATCTTCGGGGGGGAATGCGTTCTTTAATATGGGGCTCCTTTACTAGGTCTGTATTCTGTCCCCCAGGTTGTTTAGATCTGGAGGACAGCTTCATATGATCCACATCCTTTAAACCCAATGATGCTGTTATAAGACCGTGCCCATACAATTCCTAAAGAAATCTGGGTATGTGTTTAAAAGTTCAAAATATATAATGTCCCCAGTTTGACTTACCCCAAGACGATCAACAAACATTTATATCTCTTCCTATCATTATGACTATTAGGTGATGTTTGCAGATAGCTGGACTTTGTCTGTCTTCGTTTTGGCGCATCAAATCTGTAAGTTGCACATTTTTTTGACCATCGATAACCTGCATAGGACTAACAATGATATGATCTATTGGTGACAAACAATTTTGTATTATATAGCTACCTCACCTCTTATGTTGAGGATTGGGGTTCATTGTACACCCGACAGTGGCGATATACGCACTCACAAGACTCGCTATAGCAATATGAGACTGATAACGAAATGGTCAGAGGTCTAAACACAGAGCGTCCCTCTCTTTCATTAAGTATCAAGGTACCCCCTTTTTTCTACTTGTATGTACAACATAAATGGAAGGTCTCATATAGACCAATAAACCAATATATGTATGATCAGACTTGAATAAGATATATACATATGTGTCCGACAAACGGAATATTATGTATAAATGTAAAAGATAAATAACACATCAGCACTCTATGTTTATTGTACTTTGTTATACTCACTTAGGATACGGATACCTGTAATTGGTTTCTGCTCGATTTCCCCTGAGGAAGCCGCTTTTTGGCGAAACGCGTTGGGAAGAACAGATACGTATCCCACACTCATCAGTCACTGGAGTTCACCACCATTCCGTTGACTGAGAGCATATGGACCAATTGTGGTCACTGTACTGTACTGTCCAGTTATTTGACTTTGTATTTATGTATTCTTTTCTAAATTGACGATTTTAATATGTTGTTTATTAATATTAAATTTTGCTAAAATATCATATATGTCAGTCTGATCATTCAGAGAGAGAAAACCAGTACCGTTAAAGTCCCATTATTCATCTCTGTGGGGACGGGGTTCTACCCCACACAGATATTATTCTTACAAGCACAATATAATACCCAATTTTTTGGCAAGATATAAAAGATACATTTAGTAAATATATACCAAACATGTCAAGCCTTAAATCTTTGTATACCCAAGAAAAAGTCTGTATAAAAAGCTTGTATAAAAAGTTTGTATACCCAAAAAAGGCCATATGCGAAGCCTTTAGGTTTTCAATTTAGAGCTACCCATGAGTTATGGCCCCATAATTATTGCTCTTACTCCAATGTTTGTGGCAATACCTCACATTTGTGGTGCAACTGCTGTTTACATTCACTTGCACACTCTTCACATGTATTTGTGTGTGCATGCAGGGTGATTGGTTGCTTTTAAAAAAAAAAATATTATTGAATTTTTAATTACAATTTAATTTGTTTTAACACTTTTTAATTCTTTTTCCATTTAACTGTATTGCTATCACAAAGGGGCTAACAAGCCCCCTATGTGATAGCATTAGCAACTGACCAGTTCACGTTATGGAGGCACTAGAGGTCTCCCCTGCCCTGCCCTGTTGCTTTGTGTTCATGCTTATGTTTTAAAGGTAGTTAGATATTAAAGTGGTTTTAAAGCATGAATATTTTTTACTGTAGCACCCTTTTCCTAAACAGGGCTGCTAGCAAATTTAGTTGTGCTAGGTGATAACTAGCCTGGCTAATGTGTAGTCTTTGATCCACTGATTTCTGTCCTAAGCCTGAGTCTAGTGTGCAGTCTCTCTCTTCTGTCAATAGATGGCACTGCTGCCTGTGGCTGTGTTGGCTGGGAGTAAAGCTTGAGAAGTCCAGCAGGCTCTGTAGCTGGGGTAAAAGCTTGAAGATGTACAGAGGGATACTGTGAGTGAAGTGTTGCTATTGGAGACAGCAGTTGCTTCAAAATACAGATTGCTGCATTCAGCTTAAAGGCCCTTGAAGGCCCTTTTTCTGTATCATTGTCTGCCTAGTCCTATTTTTGTGTGCCAATTTGCTATTGCATTTGCCTAAGGGTGTACTGTGCCCTAACCCTCTCCCTCTGTTCATGTTAAGAGAAATAAAAGTCTCTTTGTTTTTAAAAGTGACTGGCTCCCATCATTCCACCTTGCACTACACCCACTATACCTAGTAACCTGCACCCTGAGGAGGAATGTCAGCTCTCCCTGACTCTGAAGGTCACCATCAGGCCTCTAGAGGTCGGGTAGACTGCTACATTACCTTAATGTATTTTATGCATTAAGGTAAAAAATGTCCCACTACTTTTTTCTTACCCTTATACCCCCCTCCCTTCCTGCCCTTAAACACTTGAGTCCTCTCTTGCTCAGGCGCTGTGCCCATCTATAGCAGCATCACTCTCCCTTCCTCTTCTCACAGGCTGTAAGGAGGGAGCAGGGCTGAGCCATGCTATGTGTGTCTATGAACACACACCCCAGCTCGAGAGCATGCCCGCACAGGTGCCCCCTCAGCACTTGGCTTGCGATGGGGGCATTCAGGGAAGAGGAGGATAGAGAGCACCAACCCCAAAAGAGGAGGCAAGGGGTCACTCTGTGCAATATCATTGCACAGAGCAGGTGAATATAACTTCTTTTTTATTTTAGGAAAAAAAAAAGACTTTTAGAACCACTTTAAAGATTAAAGTGAAAGATCATCAAAGTGACCCATTCTTTGCCCATGTTCAGCAATTTGTATTCCATCTCCTAAAACAAAATGCAGGACCTGTAATAAGACTCCTTAGAAGCTAGTGAATTTAATATTTTATATGTTGGTTTCTAAGAATGGCGTTCAAACAGATGTCTGACAGGGAATGACAGGTGGTTGGATCTGCCTGTCCTCAAATCCAACAGGTGTTTATGGTGTAGGGAAAGTGAAAGCTACTATCCTTTTATCCTATAGAAAAATAAGTTACTGGTTATCAGAAACAAAGAGATTTTCCAACATGTTGAAGAATATCTATAATAACCGGTCCCACTAATTGGAAGGCTGTAATACAGCATCTACACACAGCTTGATTGTCACAAGCTATGTTGAGCATTGTTAAATGACTTGCTTGTAAATGCACCCTAGGAGGTGATGGGTACTACCAATTTATTTTATCATCCTGAACAACCTGTGGGCCAAACATGCCATCTGTATATCATAAGCTTCACACTATCTAGAGAAATATTTTAGACATAAAGTAGTGTCTGATATTGATAACATGTACATATGACACTCCAGGGTATTATGGTATCCTAGGTCTAAACCTAAGAGATGAGAACAGCTGGACCCATATGGATACGTGTTGAAAAATGTACTGTCAAGCTGGAGAAGGGAGTACACAACGATAATCCAGTGTCAAGGTTAGAGAAAGGGCTGTGAAGAAGAGGGGCAAGGGTGTGCATCCATATAGAGAATGCGAGTGCTATAATGGATTCAGTAGAAGTGATCCAGAGACAGTGGTCAGTAGTAAGTGATGCAGAGTTCAGAGTTCGGTAGTAAGTGATGAAGAGTTCAGAGGTCAATGGCAAGTAGTGGAGAGTATAGAGGTCAGTGGTAAGTAGCCCTCTATTCCAAAATACAGCCACATAGCCCTCACCTACAAAGCTTACCATTCTCCCTGGACTGTCCACAACGTGGGCAACCTTTCTTCTTTTCTCTGGGTGGGGCTAGAAAAACTGGGATTGGCCTTAGCAGTGGCCAATCACAGCCCTCCTCCCTCTGTAAACAGAGACCCTCCACCCCAGCATTAGACCAGCACCAATCTCCTACACAATGAGCTCAGGTGGTTTTAGAACACAAGTCTGAACCTGCCCAAGATATCACGCCAGAAAGCTGTGAAGGCTAACAGCTGATCATAGGTGGCAGAGGCATTCCCCACCCCGTAGATGCACATATGCACATATGAAGGGGGTGTGCTGCAGGGCATATGATTAGCTGTCGGATTGACAGCTTCCTGCTGAGATAGCTCAGGTTTGTTTAGACTGTGTCTTAACATATCAGAGCTCATACTATACACTCTGGATGTATCTTTGCTGCAGCAAAGACACAGAATGGTGATTCCCTAATATGTGAGGGCACAGTGCCCCCCCCCTCTCCTTGTGGCCTGATTACATTGCACCCATGGGGGATATGCCACTGAACTCTACCCAAAACGAAACACTTTAGCTGGAACTCCACTTATGTTAGGCCCTATAAATCATGTAAGCCCTGTATCATACTGAGTGGTGTACCGATAGTCATAACAGCCCACGTAGCTACTATAGGTCCTAGGGTAAAGGGGACACCCCATTAGTGAGGATGTTGATTAAAACTAAACTCTGAAGTTCATGCTATAGAAGAGCTATGTGCGACCTCAGGATCACTTCTAAGACCTCATGCACACTGGATGTTTTACAGCGGCTGTTTTTGGTTTCAGACATTTTTTTCTGCAGCCAGTAAACTCCCCAGCATGTTATCCTATGTGTCAATGCACACATAGGCTGTTATCCACAGTTTTTGGCAAGGGTGTTTTCTGGCTGGAAAAAACCCCCAGAACTAGTGGGTTTTTCTGAGGAGTTTTTCAGCTGTAAGCATTTGCTTAGTCATCTTAGCAGTGTACATTTATTGCACTTGGAACTTTCCCTACAGACTAAAATTAACAATATGCCTAAAGCCTCATACACACGCTTTGATTTTTGGACGACAGAACATCCGTTTTTTATTGGATGCTAGTCTCATATTGAAAAGAGCGTACTAACAATACGAAAATTTTCAAATGACCAAATTCAACGTCAGAGGTGACGTAATGTGTTGAATAGTTTTGTATGTATTTTTTCGTTTCTGAGCATGCATAGTCTTGATCATACAATATTTTTCATAGGAAAACCATACTAATGATACGAAAATCAGACTTTGCCTTGACATACGAAAAAAAAAATTCTAGTCTGCACATCCAGCTTTTGTCGTCTGAAAAACCAAAATCGGCAAGAATTTCAGACGTGAATTTTCATACGACGACCAATCGTCCGAAATTCTTGCCGATTTTGGTTTTTCGGACAACAAAAGATGTATGTCAAGGCAACGTCCGATTTTCGTATCATTAGTATGGTTTTCGTATCGGTTTTTGCATCGTGTGTACGGGGCTATAGACATTAAAAATCCTAGAATTTCTCTTCTGCTAAAACCTTATAGGGCCACTGGGGTCAGTGTAATAGGGTATATAAGAATTAATAATCTTGCCATCATTTGAAATATCATTATGGTTATTATTATTGCTACTACAACTCTAACTTTTATGCAAAGCACTATCCCCTAGTAGTGTACTGACCGCTCTTTTGTTGCCTGTCCTTGATTTCCTTGCAAGGTGCTACAGAAAGACCCCATCAGAATTTTGCTATGGACCCCATACAAACCTGATTTTGCTATTGCAAAAAATCACTAATAATACTTGTTTTAAAATACATAAAAAATAAAGAGTAACTTCAAAAGGTCAAATGTTAAATTCCAAGCATATAGAAAAAATTAATGCAGTTATGCATTCATAAAAAAATAAAAATATATTTTTAAATGCAACTAGAGTAAGTGCTAAAACTTGTCTTGATATTGGCTTCCAGTATCTGCTGTACCGTGACGGTTAGACCAACACTAACAACCAATTGGGATTTGGTGTATGTCACATGTGCTAACAGGAGAAGAGAGCAGAGTGATAACTAATCAGTGTGCTACTGTACTTTCAAGGCCTCTTGCACATGGGGTGTCTGGCTCCTGTGCCTGCAATCCTGGTGTTTTAGTGCTCCTGGAGGCAGATGTGCAGCCTGCAGCCCCGCTTACTGCAGCCTGTCAAAGTCTATGGCAGACTGAAATATGCTGCAGCTGGACAGGTTGAATGCTGTACTGAGTGGTACTTGCATTTAGGGCACTCGCCCCTGAATGTGTAGAGTCCTAGGCATGAGTACAACTCATTAGAGTGTTCACTCCTGTCCAGCAGTAGGTAATTTTAGGTTGCCATAGACCAGCGGTTCTCAACTCCTGTCCTCGGGATCCACCATCAGGCCAGATTTTAAGTATTACCTTGGGGAGATGCAGACTAGAATACTGCAATCGCTGAGCAGCAAATGTTATCACCTGTGATGCATTTCAGTTATCCTGCAAACCTGGCCTGTTAGTGGGTCCAGAGGACAGGGGTTAAGAACCACTGCCATAGACCTTTACAGGATGGATGCTGCACCTGTGTCTCCTAGGCACATTAAATGCCTAGATTGGACGCTAGGGGCCTACATCAGGTCAGTAGGTCAGGGTGTGTTTTTGGGCAAGTTTATGCTGTTACTGCATTTGAGGTTGATGATCTGTCTGGCAGGGGTGTCTAGATCGCAAGACTGCCTGAACAGAATTACAAGTCCTTTGCAGTAAATATGTTTCCCTTTAATGCAGGTTATCTGCTTGCTAGCAGTTCAGCTTTAATTTATTCCTACCAACATTATGAATATAAATGAGAGGATAAATTATCCTGATTCATCTTTGCAACTGATAAAATGCGCAAAAAAGTGTTGTTAATGTCATTCACAGCAAGTTAATATTAGCTGGAGGGTCAGGTTTAAAAGCCAGTGTAAAGGGTAGTAAGTACAGCAGTATATTTATTATTCATGTGACTGGCAGAGTCCTCTGACTTGGACACTTTACTCAAGAAATGTCTTCCAGTATTCAGATAATTAAGCTTTCTTAAAGAAGATGAACTTGTCCATCTGGATGAGATAATTAAATAAAGACAGTCCAAAATAGTTTTCTTATCTTGGTATCTTGTGTTCCGTCATTTATGAACTATAAGGCAACTCAAGCTGTGAAAAAATGGGAAGGCATATAAAAAATTCATAGCTCATTTATAAATGATATCCAACTGTGACTTCTTAAGGAAAAGCCAATAAATTTCGCACATGTGGATACACATACCTGTTCATGATAGGCAGCAGAAGAAAAATAACAAGTGCTTCTTCATGAATATAACATCTTAACCTAAGCAGCTTATCTGTAGCTGTATCATTAGATCCCCTGCAGCTTTCAAGCAAAATGTAAGCACAGGGAGGACAGAGTTGATTATAGAATGTGAGAGACAAGCCTTTACTCACATATCTTGCAGAATATTAACTTATTTATGAAACCCAGGGCACAGCAAAAACAACCACAGAAGACAAAATTTCACTTCACTTGTACAGTCATGGCCAAAAGTTTTGAGAATGACACAAATACGAATTTTCACATGGTCTGCTGCCTTCGTTTTTATGATGGCAATTTGCATATATTCCAGAAAGTTCTGAAGAGTGATCAAGTGAATTGCAATTAATTGAAAAGTCTCTCTTTGCCATGAAAATGAACTTAATCCCATAAAAAACATTTCCACTGCATTTGTGAAGAAGGCTTCAGGGCGCCCAAGAAAGTCCATCAAGCGCCAGGACCATCTCCTACAGTTGATTCAGCTGTGGGTTCGGAGCACCACCAGTGCAGAGCTTGCTCAGGAATGGCAGCAGGTAGGTGTGAGTGCATCTGCATGCAAAGTGAGGGGAAGACTTTTGGAGGATGGCCTGGTGTCAAGAAGAGCAGCAAAGAAGCCACTTCTATCCTGGAAAAACATCAGGGACAGACTGATATTCTACAAAAGGTACAGGGATTGGACTGCTGAGGACTGGGGTAAAGTCATTTTCTCTGACGAATCACCTTTCTGATTGTTTGGGGCATCCGGAGAAGAAAAGTTGAGCACTACCATCAGTCCTGTGTCATGTCAACAGTAAAGCATCCTGAGGCCCTTCGTGTGTGGGGTTGCTTCTCAGCCAAGGGAGTGGGCTCACTCACAATTTTGCCTAAAAACAAAGCCATGAAAAAGGAATGGTACAAAAACATCCACTTAGAGCAACTTCTCTCAACCATCCAAGAACAGTTTGGTGATGAACAATGCCTTCTCCAGCATGATGGAGCACCTTGCCATAAGGTAAAAGTGATAACCAAGTGGCTTGGGGAACACAACATCGAAATTTTGGGTCCAGAGCCAGGAAACTCCCTAGACCTTAATCCCATTGACAACTTTGGTCAATCCTCAAGAGGTGGGGGAGCAAAAAAAACATAACAAATTCTGACAAGCTCCAAGCATTGATTATGCAAGAATGGGCTGCCATCGGTCAGGATGTGGCCCAGAAGTTGATTGACAGCATGCCAGAGCGGATTGCAGAGGTCTTGAAAAAGAAGGGTCAACTCTTTGCATAAACTTAATGTAATTATCAATAAAAGACTTTGACACTTATGAAATGCTTGTAATTATACTTTAGTATACCATAGTAACATCTGACAAAAAAACATCTAACAACACTGAAGCAGCAGACTTTGTGAAAATTGATATTTGTGTAATTCTCAAAACTTGTGGCCACGGTTACATTCTTTAGAGAATTAAAACACTGAATCTGGTTTAGCAACAACTCCAGTGTACACAACGTCTTCCAAATGTTACAATTGGCATTAATTAAACTTGTCCAAAGCAGAATCAGGATAGGTATAAGGACTTTAATGTCACAAGGAAAAGCCAAAGTCCTTTATTGATCTAGGAAATTTTTTAATTGATTTCTTTTTTGTTTTCCTTTTGGCAGTCGGGCCAGGGATGGATGTCTTCATTCACACAGTTGGAATAATCACATATGAATTGTTTTACCTGCCACAGGATATATCTGTTGAGCTATTTTTGCAATTCAAAGATCTTTGACAAACCGCACAGTCAGGCAGGTGACAGCCCTATTTCCTTAAACAGTTATACAGTTTTGGAAAAGGTGGATCATTTGCATTGAAAGGTGCCTACTGGCCTCAGATGATTCAAGGCCTTAAACTATACCTTAAAGTGTTACTAAACCCAGCACCCTGTATTCACTATATATGGTCTCCCACAGTACACAGAACATGGAAATGCAATTATTTTAGTAATTATAAACTGCTGAATACCTTTTCTCATCATCAGCGTATAGCAGTCTTGTAACTTCTAATAGTGCTTGGCCGAGCACTGGTTAAAGCTTGTAGGAGGAGTTTTCATTCTCCTTTGACTGTCCTATTAGGCTGCAGGACCCCTGACCCTCTATCTGGACAGTGCTGATTGGCCCTGTGCCGATCACATGCACCCAAAAAAAAAAGAACTGAGCATGTGCAGAATGCCCCCAAGGCTCTGTACTATCATCAGATGGACTGCGAACAGTAAGGAGAAGGGGAGGATCAGAGAAGACAGGATCAAACAGCCTTTTTATACAATTCAGAGGATTAACCCCTTACATTCCACAGTGAGTATAACATGCATACTTTACTACATATACAGACTGATTTTACTGTTGTGGGTTTAGTAACACTTTAACGAAAATCCTTTTTTTACATTTGACCAGAGTGGAGAAGGATTAAAACTACTGACAGATTTTGATTGCTGCCTGTGCCAACATTAGGGAGAATCACCCCCTATATTTGTCCTATTTACCATTTTCACTAACAATGAAAGTGAAAGAAATTCCAAAATGTTGGCTTGCCACCAGAACAAGAGGGGAAATCTTCCAATGGGGACATACGTTTTGGAGACCTGGTGACAACCAGGTAATTCCTTCACTGGAGGGATTTTCCTCTCACTTCCTGTTTTGGCTATGGGACAGGAAAAGAAGAGAAATCTCCCTAAAGGGACTACAGCTACCCCCATTTTTGTATGGATGTCACAGAAAATTAGAGAAAAGTCTTCCCAACTGAGGAGCAGACAGAAATAAAAAATGTAACTCTTCCACACAAAGGCTGGAGTTAAACACACAGGTTTGTGTTTGTATTAATTTGTATATGCCAGTTTGGAACAGCAGCAAGGCCATTCATCTATTCATGCAGAACATTTTCTGTCTGACACATACACCAAGTTATGTGCCAGTACCTATATTGTTGCTTTGGACAGAGCCTAGCAGATTTGTGAGGACCATAGGTTGTAAACACTACCCAAGCCTGTCAATGCATAAGCAAATTTGATGAGGAGCTCAAGGAAGAAAGGGGAGTAATACAGGGTATGTTTGTAACTGTGGTTCCCCTTTAATAAACTGAATATTTTAAGAATTTTGGACAGTGACACATTTTGTGCGTTATGTCTTGGTCTTGTTTTTAGCAAATGTGAGAACAGATGGCTCTCATCTCACACAATCGCAATGCAATTCAGTGCAAAATGAAGACTTTATTGTTTTTGACAGTGATACAGAAAGACATCTGTTTGTTGTTCTGTCAAATATTGTCTTGTTTTTCAGCATTCATACCATGAACAAGAAAAAAAGAAATTCACAGTCCAGGGACACAGAAATGGATCAAGTGCTAGCCCAAAAATACATTTTTTGTTTTACATTAAATAATTTCAATAGTTAATGCATATGGTATTATCGGGTATTATCTTTACTTTATTCTTAAAAAATGACGCTGGACAACTTTTTTGAGGATACATGCTGTAACTGTATATCAGGAGGATGACAAGATCCTACCTTCTGCAGAGCCCCAGATCCATATTTTTGGACTTCTCGGCAGTGTTGAGGGGTGATCTGCTTCATTTTGGCCTTATGTCAGGGGCGTAGATAAGGGGGGGGGTTGGGGGGTTCAAACCCCCCCCCCCCCA
>BLSH010213537.1:581101-598081 GCA_018402905.1 Glandirana rugosa | reverse complement strand
GTTCGAGTTCTGGGTTTGGGTATTTGATCACGCATGTTGAATAGCTGCAAGGCAGCCAATCAACAAGCGTTTCACTGGTTTTCCCTAGAAGCCATCACAGCCATGCCTACTAATGGCATGCCTGTGATTGGCCAGTGCATCATGTGACCCAGCCTCTATATGAGGCTGGAGTCACAGTGCTGCATGTCACATGCTCTCTGGGTAGTGTAGGGAGAGGATGCTGCCGGTGCTGTGAGGGACAGATTGCAGATAGATAGATAGGTAGAGATTACTACTACTACTGCTTTTAGGGACAGATTGCAGATAGATAGGTAGAGATTACTACTACTACTGCTTTTAGGGACAGATTGCAGATCTCATCCTGCATTACAGAAAGATCTGACTGGACTAGGTAGAGTCTACTGCTTAGAGGGACAGATTATTGTTCTAAAATCATGTCCTAGTTCTATAGGGTCAGGTTCCTGCTGTTGATGTAAGGGACAGATTATTGTTCTAAAATCATTTTGCAGCCCTCTAGCACTTACCAGGACTCTTTTACAGCTATTTTTGTGCCGAAAAGTTCGGGTCCCGATTGAATTCAATGGGGTTCGGAGTAAAGTTCGGGTCAAGTTCGGTACCGAACCCGGACTTTTTTCCGAAGTTCCACCGAACCCGAACATCCACGGGTTCGCTCAACTCTAACCATAAGTTGAGACCTTCATGCTTCTGTTGGTGGTGGGCACAGTTGCTGTTCCATCTGCCAGGCATTGCACTATGGTTACAAAAATGTCAGCCTGGCAAGCCCCTTATTAATTCACAGGGCTTGCAAGCCTCGAACACACAAGTTTTGCCTCAAACTCACAGAAGCAGTCAACCTGAATCCCTTCCCCAGTAGGCAGTTATTACATAGATCAATGACACTCTTAGTTTATGAATCCCAGTAATATCTGAGTGTATACAGCCACTTCCAACTACAAGGTTCATAGATCTACAGTTTGTAAAGCAACAGTAAATTCAATTACCCTGTTAATAAGGTACCGATCCCTTTCCCAGTATTATGAGTAGACATTCAGAAAGAAATATATAGGCATTTATTGGTGCAAGTGCAGCTAAGTAAAATATCAGCGAACATAGTAATTATGAGCCTGTTATACATAATTATGTGCCTATTATGCGTCCTGTAAATGCACGTTCTAAGAATAAAAGTTGTTGTATATGCCAATAGGTTTTTGAAATAAGGACCACAATTTGCGTATGTTTTAGTCTGACAGTTTGGTTCTTTCAAATCAGAAACTCAATATACCGAAGCAAGTAGGGCAATTTGACAGCCCAGAAGCCAGCATTTTCAGAAGGAAAACGTGTAGGGTACGATGCTCCCAAGCCCTGAATAATTTCTGCTGTGCATCCCCACCGGAGGATACAACACCCTTGTCCTACCATCCAAGCCTAACAACAACTATGTTACTACTGAATTAAAGTTCTTTGATACTCTCACACTGTGGCTTTCATGTCCAGGACTGACTTCCAGGTTCAGGATTGAGTCTCCAAGGTCTCAGTGTCAACTGTTTCCTTCCTGTGGGTGGAGCCCCCCACTCTCTGTTTCTGAAGTAGAATGATACATATTACTCTGAAGGTTTGGCAGAAGAGCAGAATTTTTAAACTTTGTTTATTTGCATTAACATGCAATGTTTCAGGGCAAGCTTTCGGTGTATGTCCCCTTCTTCAAGGTCCAAGCAGTACTCGCTTGGACCTTGAAGAAGGGGACACACCCTTAAAGCTTGTCCTGCAAAATTGTATGATAGTGCAAATAAAAAAAGTATCACAGACAGTACTCAATTTTCTCTGTAGCAATTGCACTAATATGTTTAGAATCACCTCAAACCTTGGTTTTTAATTGAAACTTGGAATGTATGTCTATAACATAATTTGAATGATTATAAATGACACTCCTCATACCCCTAAATGAAGTAGATGTATACTCTCTGAAACGCGTCAGTGGAGGAAGATATATTTTATCACCGTATCTTTCACAATTGGTGTATCAACAGCCATTCATACCGTGTACACTTTGTTTTTGTGTTTCTTTTAACTGCTGATGTATCAATAAAATTAGTTTTTATGACCTTTATTTTCTACATACTATGTTATTAAAGTGATGAGGAAACGAAAAGTCTTCAGGCAGCCGCACTCCAAGTAATTGCCTTTTTATTGCGCATATATCATATATACATGGGTACAGTCAGGGCACGACCAGAAGCGGACCCCAGGTGCAGCAACTAACGCGTTTCACGTCCTAAAATGACGCTTACTCATAGCGCCATTTAGGGCGTGAAATGCGTTAGCTGCTGCACCTGGGGTCCGCTTCTGGTCGTGCCCTGACTGTACCCATGTATATATGATATATGCGCAATAAAAAGGCAATTACTTGGAGTGCAGCTGTCTGAAGACTTTTCATTTCCTCATCAGTGCTGTGGCGGAGCCTGCACCCAGTTGAGGTGGACTGGTGGATAGTGGCTGGCCGGGGCTTTGAGCGGGTGTATCTACTCTTTTGCCTATATTCGGATACTATGTTATATAAGTGCCTGAAAAGTCCCATCATAGGGGAATTTTTGCTTTGTGTATTTAAATCCTAGGGATATGGAACATAGCAGAGTTTAATCACCTATATCTAATGCAAGCCCTGAATCAGGTGACCCTCATGGAAGATGTAGTGCTGAATGCCAGCAGGGACTCATCTTATGCTCTGCAGACTGCACAAAGGACTTTAACTAGGGCTTATTTTCGGGGTAGTGCTTATATTGCAGCCATCCCTGAAAATCACGCTAGGTCTTATTTTCAGGGTAGGGCTTATTTTCAGGGAAACAGGGTACTAACAGAAGACAGTGATTGGTAAACCATAAATTAATGAGACAATTGTAATTAAATCGTATACAGTGCCTTGCGAAAGTATTCGGCCCCCTTGAACTTTGCGACCTTTTGCCATATTTCAGGCTTCAAACATAAAGATATAAAACTGTAATTTTTTGTGAAGAATCAACAACAAGTGGGACACAATCATGAAGTGGAACGAAATTTATTGGATATTTCAAACTTTTTTAACAAATAAAAAACTGAAAAATTGGGTGTGCAAAATGATTCAGCCCCCTTAAGTTAATACTTTGTAGCGCCACCTTTTGCTGCGATTACAGTCGCTTGGGGTATGTCTCTATCAGTTTTGCACATCGAGAGACTGAAAATTTTGCCCATTCCTCCTTGCAAAACAACTTGAGCTCAGTGAGGTTGGATGGAGAGCGTTTGTGAACAGCAGTTTTCAGTTCTTTCCACAGATTCTCGATTGGATTTAGGTCTGGACTTTGACTTGGCCATTCTAACACCTGGATATGTTTATTTGTGAACCATTCTATTGTAGATTTTGCTTTATGTTTTGGATCATTGTCTTGTCGGAAGACAAATCTCCGTCCCAGTCTCAGGTCTTTTGCAGACTCCATCAGGTTTCCTTCCAGAATGGTCCTGTATTTGGCTCCATCCATCTTCCCATCAATTTTAACCATCTTCCCTGTCCCTGCTGAAGAAAAGCAGGCCCAAACCATGATGCTGCCACCACCATGTTTGACAGTGGGGATGGTGTGTTCAGGGTGATGAGCTGTGTTGCTTTTACACCAAACATAACGTTTTGCATTGTTGCCAAAAAGTTCGATTTTGGTTTCATCTGACCAGAGCACCTTCTTCCACATGTTTGGTGTGTCTCCCAGGTGGCTTGTGGCAAACTTTAAATTACACTTTTTATGGATATCTTTAAGAAATGGCTTTCTTCTTGCCACTTCCATGAAGGCCAGATTTGTGCAGTATACGACTGATTGTTGTCCTATGGACAGAGTCTCCCACCTCAGCTGTAGATCTCTGCAGTTCATCCAGAGTGATCATGGGCCTCTTGGCTGCATCTCTGATCAGTCTTCTTCTTGTATGAGCTGAAAGTTTAGAGGAACGGCCAGGTCTTGGTAGATTTGCAGTGGTCTGATACTCCTTCCATTTCAATATTATCGCTTGCACAGTGCTCCTTGGGATGTTTAAAGCTTGGGAAATCTTTTTGTATCCAAATCCGGCTTTAAACTTCTCCACAACAGTATCTCGGACCTGCCTGGTGTGTTCCTTGTTCTTCATGATGCTCTCTGCGCTTTAAACGGACCTCTGAGACTATCACAGTGCAGGTGCATTTATACGGAGACTTGATTACACACAGGTGGATTCTATTTATCATCATTAGTCATTGAGGTCAACATTGGATCATTCAGAGATCCTCACTGAACTTCTGGAGAGAGTTTGCTGCACTGAAAGTAAAGGGGCTGAATAATTTTGCACGCCCAATTTTTCAGTTTTTTATTTGTTAAAAAAGTTTGAAATATCCAATAAATTTCGTTCCACTTCATGATTGTGTCCCACTTGTTGATTCTTCACAAAAAATTACAGTTTTACATCTTTATGTTTGAAGCCTGAAATGTGGCAAAAGGTCGCAAAGTTCAAGGGGGCCGAATACTTTTGCAAGGCACTGTACATCATGCAGCCTATCTTGTATGTGGAAGTAGCTACGGTTACACAATTTATTTACACAATTAAACAAAGATGTAATAATCCTTACTGCATCTAATCATATTTTAGTTTAAATAAACCTTATTAGATACCTTTGGAAAATAATAGTAGACATCAGTTGTTACGATCTAAACTATCAATCTAAAGTTAACACTATAAATATGGTCATATATGTTTAATGCACCTACATCAATTTGTTGAGGAAACATTGGTCTGATTATATTCCTTAGGTAGCTGCACTACTTACTGCTGCAGTTAATCTTTTTCTTGCAACTGAACATCAAGAATTGAAAGACAAGCATTAGATTTTCCACATTAAAGGATCATACATAAGGCTATTACTTTCTAGTTCAACAAACTATAGAATACATCTTTTATTCTTTAAGGCACATCAATGAAGATCAAATTATCCCATGGATGCCATGAAACAGTTATTTGTTCCAAGTTCAATACTAACTAATGTACAATTTATAGATTAAAACTGTTCATTGGAGTCCAGTAACAGCTTATTAAAATCCTATTACCACTGATGTCTCTGCCAGAATCTTGAAGAGTGGGATGAAGACAGCAGAAAACTAGAGCTCATGAGCAGTTTGGCAGGATGTCCAAGAACAGACAGTCATTTATACAAGAATGCTACTTGCAAAAAAATGGATGGATGAAAAAACGTTTATTTTATGTGGGATGTTTCTCTGAATTTTTAAAAGAGAACAAGCAAATGACATGTTTCACTTGCAAAGCTCTCCCTTTTAATCCATTTTATGTTATCAGCAGAGCAAAACACCAAAAAGTGTCGATTTTTAGGCTATTAGAGCTTGACAGAAAGGGGGAAAGCAACTCAAATTAGAAAGGTGAAGAGGGTTCCTTGTACTTGTCAGATACTGCAGTGACAAATCCTCATTCTATAAGAACAAAACTAACATTTCATGTAGTGGAATACTCACTGGCAGTATATTGGACAGTGGCGGCCGGTGGTAAGGCAAGCAGTATCACCTCCCCGGTCCCCCATTTATGGTGGGCAGCACTTCTCCCGGGCCTCACCGGTGGCCTCCCCTGCTCAGCGGCAGCTTCCCCTGCTCTCCACGGGCATCTCGGCGGCTTCTGTTTCCTCCCTCCTCCTTAGCGGCCGATTGGGACTCTTCTCTTTTCGGCCAATTGAAAAATGGGTCTCAGATTCCGGATTGAGGATCAGTGTTTCAATAGCAAACAAGCGCCACAAGCCCATCCTATTTTTAAGCCTATTAGAGCCTAATCAGGTGCTTAAAAAAAAAAAACCCGTCGCTGTAATTCATGCGCCCGGCGTCCTGAAAGGGGACAGAAAGGGGACGGCGGCCGTGAATAGATTCATTCATAGCATGAGCTCTATCTATTCATATAGGGGATGATGGTTGTGGATAGAGGGGGTGGCGCCCAGGGGCCCCTAATGGACGGGCCACCACTGATATTGGACACTGAACAACATATCTTAATTTCTAGTTGTATTTTATGTGCGTCTATGAACATTAACATTCATGTTCATTACATTGATAAATTGGCAGGCATTTGAATTTACTGTATATACATGGATAGGCAATAGCAATCCCTGCATTAGCTACAGGATCATGCAACACAGCACAGAGAAAAACATGTATTAAATGCTTCATCTATCGATATAAAATTATTTATTCATGCAACCGCATATGCTTGACAAAATTAATTTATAGATGTATATTTATGTGTTAATTATCACTTTGTTATGACACAACATGAAAGTATAGTGGACCCTCTACAGATTTTGCAATGAGACCTAGGATATATTATGTGCCTGGGCTCAGGGCTTCCAGTTCATTCTTTTAATTGCTGACATGCAGGAATTACACTGGTTTTGTGGATGAATCAGAGACTAATTTAATATAATTAGCCAGGAAGCCTAGTTAGAAGGGCAGTAATTAAAGGGATACATTTGAAATCCTGATAGTAGCATTTGGAAAGGGCTAATGTAAAAAAAAGAATGAGATCCCAGGAGGTCCCCTTTAAAGTTAATCTGCAATCAGGCAAGGGAATTGGGGAATTCTTAAAGTGTTACAAAAGGTTCATTTTTTTTTTTTTCAATTAAAAAAACAAACATCTTGTACTTACCCGCTCTGTGCAATGGTACTGCACAGAGCGGCCCCAATCCACCTCTTCTCGGGTCCCCCGTCAGTGATCCTGGCTCCTCCTCTTCTTTGTGTGTCCCCATAGCAAGCCAATTGCTATGGGGGAACATGAAGTCTGCTCGCTCCTGAGCTGTGTGTTTATGGAGCCCCCCCACTCCCCCTCACTGCATTTGATTGATGGCAGCAAGGGCTGCTCTTCAAGGCCCTGTGTGAAGAGAGGGGAAGAGATGTGGCAATGCACAGCACTGGATCTCTGCTCCCCTCTCTTCCCCTTTACACAAGGAAGGAGGAGGACAGAGCAATATAAAACTTTTTTACCTTAATGCAAGGAATGCATTAAGGTAAAAAATGTTTGTAGCTTTAGAATCACTTTAACAAGTAGAAAAATAGTTTTAAAATGAACCTACAATAACCTCTGTAGTTGCTTACACTGTGGAGTTACTTATCCCTACATTTCACAGTTGAAGCAAGTTGTTCTCTCAGGCAGTTTAGCTCAGTCTGCTCTCCCTCCCAGAACCCCACTGTGCTCACATTGGAGATTATAAGGCTGTAAGGCTGCCCAGTCATTGCTGGAGGAGGGGGGAGGGTAGCTGAGCTGTTTGAATCATTGATAGAAAGACTTGAGAAGTTTCAGTGCTTCTGAAGCTACAGAGATCAAAATGGCTTGTTTTAAAGCACATCTGCCGCACCTTAATAATTGTAAATATCTGACTACCCATAGCTTTGCCGCAGTTTAAATCAGCATTAAACAGAAAAGCAAGCATTTATTATATTGTGGCTTACCAATTCTTAGAAAAGATGGCTGCATTTGTTTTTAGGCTATTTCCTGTATTTCACCTGGCAATCTGCCAATAAGTCTGTTGCTTTTCAAAAGAACAATCTCTCTTGCAGATGTAGGAGTTAGAGCAGGGGTAGGGAACCTGCGGCTCTCCAGCTGTTGTAGAACTACATTTCCCATCATGCTTCTGGGAGTAATTGTATCCATCAGCCTTGCATTGCCTCATGGGAAATGTAGTTCTACAACAGCTGGAGAGCCGTGAGTTCCCTACCCCTGAGTTAGAGGGTTGAGACAAACCATTTGCCACTGACAGGGTTCCTTACGAAGATCGGCTTTTATTCATTTACGTAAAACCTTTATCCCAAAAGGACAAAAACTGTTGCTGTAACTGCTTTGAAAGTGTGAGCTGGAGTTTTGCTTCAGTTTGTTAGTGTATCCAAATCTGTTATTCCATCTAACACTTCCTTCCCCCCAGATTAACAGTGTTGCTGTCCTTCCTGGGCAGGGCTGGACAAGACATTGTGCTGCCTGGGTCCAAGAATGAAATGCAGCCCCCCCCCCCCCCCAAAAAAAATCACCCCCCACCAAAAGGCTCGCACATCCGTTATTTTATATCATGAGATTTAAAACTAAAATTACATTTATCAGGAAGTCAGATTTACACGCAACAGCACCTTGTCTATATGGAAAATTATGTGACATACCATTAAGTTCAATTCCAAGGGGCGGGCTAGGGCAGTATAGGGGCAGGCTAGGGCAGTATAGGGGCAGGCTAGGGCAGTATAGGGGCAGGCTAGGGTAGTATATAGACAGGCTAGGGTAGTATATAGACAGGCTAGGGTAGCTTCCACAATGTGTATAACAAGCATGCTTTACTGTATATACAGACTAGTTTTACTGTTGTGGGTTTATTCACACTTTAACCAATGCATGGCCTAAAAAAACTCTCTAGCTCTGTATCCAGCTACCATAGGCCCTCTCTTTATTTCCATTGTCAAACAAATAGATCTTACAGATATGGCCTGCATCTGTACTGAAAACTCTGATATACTGTAGATCTCATCTGTAAAAACTGTTATAGTTGGGGCCAATTTATCAGCACAGCTGCACCTTGGAGTGGGCAGGTGTCTCTTCTGCAAATTATTTGGAGAACTATTTTGGCCCATTCAGGCACCTTACTTCTTCTTGCAAAGACAACATACTTCAGCCGAATAGAAAAGTTTATAAGGGATGTCCTCAGAGCACTGATGTACTCCACATTTTAGAGGACATGTCTGCAGAACAACAGGTGTTGTGGTGCCACCTAAGATGAATATTGGGTGCAATCTTTTATTTGAAGATTTGAAAATGCAACAATGGTTGTGAGAAACATACCGTATGAGAGAAACATATGGCTTTACAAAATCTATTACCGTATTTAGAAAAATAAGAACATCTCTGTTTATATGTATTAATTGATTCTGCTCACAAAACACGGAGACATATTAATACTTGTTGTACTGCAATTAGAACAAGCTGTGTAAACTAGATGTCCTGAGAGTGAGTTATATCAGAACACTACATGCATTCGTGATTACCGGAAAACAGACACATGGGGCAAAGTCCAGTACTTTCTGTGTATTCTGGGTTATGGCAGAGCCTGCTGGAGTATTTGCAGGTTTCTTTAATGTTTTTATACTGACTGGCTACACAGAAACGTCAGACAATAGATATCTCACAGCTAGTCATTAATAATGGCCTAGTAGTCCATACACTGATATTGCCAATAGAAGCTGGTGGTTGCTGATGAATATTTTAGACAATCCCATGTTGTTCTCTGTTAAATGAGCCCACATAGGCAGCATTGTGTGCTGTTCTTTATTCCTCATCTGAGTACTGTCTGTGATAGTTTTTTATGTGCATTAACATCCAAGGTTTCAGGAAAAGCTTTCTTGGTGTGCCCCCTTCTTCAAGGCCCGAGCAGTGCCTTTGACCTTGAAGAAGAATGTACACCCCCCGAAAGCTTGTCCTGAATATGGGGATGGTGGTGCAAGTAAAAAGGTATCACAGACAGTACGCAATTGTTTTCGTTGCACGTGCACTTATACGGCAATAATCACCATAAGTATTCCTCATCTGATATGCACTGCATATGTCAGCTATGAACATTTATGTAGTCAGCTATCAGACTACATAAATGTACTCTACTTAGTAAAACTAACTTTATTTTATTTATTTACTATAGGTACTACTTATAAAGCACCATCAATTTACACAGTGCTTTGCCTATTTATTGTACATTCACATCAGTCCCTACCCTCAAGGAGTTTACAATCTAAGGTCCCTAACTCACATTCATACTAGGGCCAATATAGAAAGGATCCAATTAACTTACCAGCATGTCTTTGGAGTGTGGTAGGAAACCGGAGTACCCAGGGGAAACCCACGCAGGCACAGGGAGAACATGTAAACTCCAAGTAGGTAGTGCCATGGTTGGGATTCGAACCAATGATCCTAGTGCTGGTAGGCATAAGTGCTAATCACTAAGCCACTGTGCTGCAATAAAGTTTCTCCAGTCTCAGTGCCACCACCACCACCACCACAACACCCGTTGCACCAGAAAAAAAGTAATTAGCAGCTGGCTTCTTCTTATTCTCTGCTGACCTACCTTTGACATTTGCACCTCATCTTGCACGTGTTGCACATTACATTCTTCTGTTTGGAAATAAGAGACCACCTAGCCCCAGTTCAAGATCCCAAAAGATTTCAGGTTGAAAAGGTTTATTTTTCAACAGATGAGTGTAATGCGTTGTAAATGTCATGAGCCTAATCTCGCCGTTGCACCATACAACTTTTTGATTCATCTGTAACCCCCCCCCCCCTTGAGATCACACAGTTTAGAAGCGAGATCTGCTTGGAAGACACTGGTGACATATCCTTAGCTGGGGCACCTATGAGGCTCTGGCTATGCCATCAGTACCTCTGAAGTCCAAAAAAGTAAAAAGCAATAAAATGTGAGCACACAACGCATTCATTTTACATGTCATTTGACCTTCACCTATTTCTCCATATGCTCTCACTAGCCTCATCCCTCCACCCTCCTACAAAATTGATGATTTTTTTTTTTTTTTTTACTGTAAATACCTTTTTATTTTTTTGCAGCATTGCTTCCTCAATCCTTGCCTAGGTGAGGGTAAAATAGGGGCACTGCTGCTTCCTGGGATGTCTACATCACACAAGAGGTCCTGTGCCAGATTCTGCATGTACACAGTCCAGCTGCAGGTCTGTGCATGCATGGGCAATCCAGCACACTATGGGGTTCTGCCAAGTCTATGGGAGCTCTCAGAGCCCTGTGACGTGCACCAGATCTCCCCTCGAGGTGGCAGTGCCAGGAGCAGTGCCGAGCGAAAGGAAACTTCATGCGCAAGAAGACAACACTGGACTCCATAGGAGTAGTATGTTTTTTGAACTTTCATACAGGGACAATTTATATACATATTAAATTTCATTTCTGATCCCTAGGGTTGGAGTTCCTCTTTAAGGATGTTTATAGTTCAGCATGCAGAGCTGGCCTACCTAGGATTTTTAGCTTTAGGAAGGAAAAGTCTGTTTTAATGTTCTGCTGATTTGCACCTGCAGAATAACAGAGAATTGTGTATTTGCATATAACAGTGGCAAAGTGCAAAACCTTTGATATTGGCTTCTGCTACCTGTATGATTTGCTTTAGTTTGCTCATGCAAAATTTTATATGCTCTTTTAGTTTTTCCTATTTGTCTGTCCTGATGTCTACTTGTGATAGGATTTTATGTAAAGTGTTCCTGCCCTGGCCTAAACCTCACTTTAGATTACACTCCTGCGTGATAAGCCTGCACTCGTTCCAGTTTCCCTGCAGTTACCTTTGGGCCACAACCTGTAATTATCACAGAGCACAGCCTAAATCCCAGAGAGGGGACTTCACATGTAGAGACAGGCCCATGCCTCCACTAGGATCCCTTACAAAAAAATATTATCTATTTTCAAGGCTGTATTTGTATTTTTTTTTAGAGATTTACAGTATGGCCATCCTAAATTAGAACTGAAAGCAAACCTTCTTCTTAATTTTTGGTAGGGTAACAAGGGTTTTGGCAGTTTTTGGAAGGTTTTTGCCATCTGTGCTCCATTGCGAAGATTTTGCTTCACTTCCTGTCCCATAGGAAACCAGGAAGTGGGAGGAAATACCGAAATACCTCCAAAACACAGGAAATCATTGGTTGTCAACAGAACTTGAGTCTCCATTGGAAAATTTACCCTCTATTCCTGTTAAGGTAACAATCCAAAATTTGGGATTTTCTTTCACTTTCAGTGAAAATGCTAAACAGGACTAATAGAAAGGATGAATCTCCTTAAAAGGGACACAGACAGCAATAACACACTGACAGGGGTTCTAATCCCTCACCAAAATAACTTAAGGCTTGCCCTCAGTTATACTTTAATACAGTGTATATGGTGATCAATACCCTTTTACAGTTTGCTGTATTAAAGGGAATTTGTACTGAGTGAGATATAGAGGCTTTCCATGCTCAAATGCACTCTGAAAGGATATATTTTTATAAGTTGGTCGGCAATAACAGACTCCCTCTTTCTTTCTGCATGGTGTTACTTTAGGCCGGGTTCACATTTGTGCGAACTGGATGCGGCTTTCCCTGCATTCAATTTGCATGGCATGCGAGTGTGACCGGCTCCCAATGGAGCCGGTTCACATAGGTCCGCCGCGGTCACGGTCTGCATTCCAAAAGGGTCCTGTGCGTGTTTGGGTCTGGTCCAGGTGAGAATTCAGACAAAAATTCAGACCTGATTTGCACCTGAACCGGTGAACAGGAATGCACCAGACCCCATGCTGGGAACCGCGGCCGCACGTATGCGAACCCAGCCTTAAGGACATCTATAACAACATGAAGGCTGCCAATGCTGACCTCAAATGAAAATGCTGCTTGTCTAGTTGTTATTCTGATCCAATGGCTTCAATACTTTGACTGAGTCACTAATGCAGTTAGTAGCAGTGGCGGCCCGTCCATTGAAGGTGCACGGGCACAGCCCCCCCTATCCATGTGTCCAGCCCCTTGCGCATGAATTCCAGTGGCGGGGGTGTTTTTTTGAAGCACCGATTAGAGCCAAGGGCTCTAATAGGCTTCAAAATATGGTGCACTCGGGGCGCAGAGAGTGCGCTCACAGCCCACCCAGGTGTGTTACAATAGCGAGTGAATATTTGCTATTCTAACACTGATCCTTCTCCCGGCTAATCAGGAAGTGGGTCTGAGACCCATCTCCCGATTGGCCGAAAGGAGAAGCGTTGTGATTGGTTGCTGTGGAGGAGGCGCTGCAGGGAAAAGGAGGCTGCCCGTGATGCCTGTCACCTATGATGCCCACCGCCTGAGATGCCCGCCACCTGGCTGAAGTGCTGCCCGCCATAGATGGGGTAAGTGCTCCAGTCCCATCTGGGGGGGGTTGCGTTTTATTTTGCCACAAAAAAATAATTGCCACCAGTCACCACTGGTTAGTAGATAAATACCTCTGACTTCCTTCATCTCCCCAGAAAGCACCCCTGCCATATCCTGACATCGAATTATTCAGATTGCAGAATGAGCTGATTTGCATACAGTGTGTATGAGTAGATTGCACAATATTACAATATACTTGCATTTACTCACTCTATGGTCATACCCATGGTCAGATTTATATTTCTTTTTTGGTTGAATCTGAAGTCATTTTTAAAGTGTATTTAAACCCAAAACAAACATGTATATCATTGCAGATTAGAAGTCTTTAGATGTGCTGTGTGCATTATTTTTTTGGCCTTATTATTTTCATCTGTTGATTCTGCTAGTAACACACTTTCTGTCCTAGGATGACAGTGCTCCATCATTGTACTGTATCTATGGAGGAGCAACGTTGTCATCAGAACAAAATAGACAGAACTACAAAACATCTCACCCTCTCCTCTTGTCCATAACATAAGGGGGTGTTCTGTAGTCTTAAACTTCCTGACATTGTGATAACCATGCACCTATTCATAAGACAGCACTGGATTTCTTTTGCAATTATTGAAAAGATAAAACACTTTTATTGGTAATTTTAACAAGCCAAAAGAGAGAAAACAAGAGAGGGTTTACATACCCTTTAAGCATTTTATTTTAATGGATATTGTCACTGGTTCATGAATTATTATGGTTTAGACTTTATAGCCGATCAGATACAACATGTACATAAAATGGGAAGCGCAGCTGTTGTAGTATGCTGGGCACTTTCTACTGCAGAACACACTGTATACA
Organism: Glandirana rugosa; assembly: GCA_018402905.1. Lineage (NCBI taxonomy): Eukaryota > Metazoa > Chordata > Amphibia > Anura > Ranidae > Glandirana > Glandirana rugosa. The sequence continues at coordinate 584,314 of BLSH010213537.1, read as the reverse complement.
TCCTACAGAAACATATAAGAATAAAAAACATATAAATGAGCTGTTTACATCCTGCTATTCACATGTGACATTTAGTACAGAACTTCTAAATTGCTCATCTTAACGACAAAATTGTCTATGTTTTAGAACTATGGCGGCTTCTTTTTATAACTGCTGCTAGACTTCAGCTCTTACCGCTCTATTACAATAGCTGTGGCATAGTTACAGCAATCACATTCTTCAATACCTTTTTCAAAAAGCGAGCCATCAGATAGCATTTTGCAATAGATTTGTAGAGCTGGAAAAATGTATTTGCCTCTGCAATTTAATACTTTCTAGAAAAAGTAAAGCAGCAAGAGCACAGAAACCATTCATATGTTATTACACAGCAAACTATTTGTATTCGAACTGAACTTAGTATGTAATTCAAACATTTTTTCTATTTTATTTTTTTTTACACACTATTATAGTTTTATCACGTGTGTGCAACTTTCAAGCAGCATTAGCTCATTGGGCTGAACTAGTAAAACAAAAAGATTGCACACACATGGTAAGTTCGACCATGTTAACAGAATGATTTTATTTCTGATTGGAGAAGCACAAACGGTCACACACTTAAGCCTCGTACACATGGTGCGACGGTCGTATGAAAACGGTCATACCGTTGTACGATCATCCGACTGTTAGTATGCGTGATTATAACAAGTTGTACAACGGGAGTTGTATGAGCAAACTAGAGAACTTTGGTTGTACCAACAAGCGGTCGTATGACCATTGTATCGCGTGTACAGAGAAGTTGGGCCAACAAGTTGTACTGTGCAAACCACGCATGCTCAGAAGTCAGGAAAGGCCAGAAGTGTCCGTTTGTTCCTAATTCACAAATTACATGCACCTGAACTTTCTCTTTATACGTTCGTAACACGTCACCACGTTCAGCTTGGTCATACGATCGTTTAGTGCATGTCAGTACACGAGATACATGAGCCAACATACAATTTGGGCCATTTGGTCTTATGACCGCCGCACCGTGTGTACAAGGCTTTAGAGCAGTGGTTCTCAACTCCGGCCCTCAGGACCCACCGACAGGCCAGATTTTAAGTATTGCCTTGGGGAGATGCAGACTAGAATACTGCAATCACTGAGCAGCAAATTATATCACCTGTGATGTATTTCAGTTATCCTGCAAACCTGGCCTGTTAGTGGGTCCCGAGGACAGGAGTTGAGAACCACTGTTTTAGAGGGAATAGTCTAGTTCAGTGGTTCTCAACCCCTGTCCTCGGGACCCACTAACGGGCCATGTTTGCAAGATAACTGAAATACATCACAGGTGATATAATTTACTGCTCAGTGATTGCAGCATTCTAGTCTGCATTTCCCCAAGGTAATACTTAAAATCTGGTCTGCTAGTGGGTCCCGAGGACAGGAGTTGAGAATCACTGGTCTAGTTGATATACTCAACTGTATTTTGTAAGAAAATAAAACTGTGCTGACTTCAACACCTTCTACAAACATTAAATTCAGTATTTTGTGTATAATAGTGCCAATGGTTGCTTCCTAGCCCTTCTATATAAATCTAAAGGCTTCTGTAGTGTGTGTATATACTGTAAGTATGTTTGTACAAGTAGATAACATTTCAATGTGCTGTCTAATGGCTTGTACACATGGGTCAATGATCGTATACAACAGGTCCTACGAACGACCGTTGTATGATAAATCGACCGTTAGTACACGCGATTAGAACAGCCTACATACGACAGTCCTACAACAAGAGTTGTATGAGCAGACTAGAAAACTTTGGTAGTACCAACAAGCAGTCATACGACCGTTGTATCGTGTGTACAGAGAAGTTGGTCCAACAAGTTGTATTGTGCAAAACACGCATGCTCAGAAGTCAGGAATGGCCAGATGCTAATTACATGCACCTGAACTTTCTTTTTATACGTTCATAACACGTCGCTACGTTCCCCTTGGTCGTACGATCGTGTAGTGCATGTCAGTATGCTAGATACAACAGCCAACATACGATTTGGTCCGTTCGGTTGTACAACTGTCGAACTGTGTGTACGAGGCTTAAGTCTTAAGATGGATCGAAATGAATCTGATTCCTGCTGACGATTGATTTCAGTACAACCAGCCTGTTGGGGTTTTTTTTCGCACATTGTGTTCTGACGGCGGGGAAACCTCCCACTGTCAGAATACAGTATCACAGCGGGAGGGATTCCCGAACACCGTGGTTGAAGGAAAGAAGATTGCATTATCTATGGCCAGCTTTAGAGCACATTTATCAAACCTGAAACTCCTTTTCTATACATTTGCTTTTTATTGTTACTTTTTCTGTTTCCAGAAGTACTGTGTTTCAATTTTAGGCACTTTGCCTTTGTGATAGAATCCTTAAAAAATTGCGATCTCGATTCAACCCCCCTCACGATCTTAATCCGGCATTTCCACGATTCATGTAACAAGTGCAGAGACGTTCTCTGCTCACGGCTGTCAAAAAAAAAGCCAGAAAATGTTTATCAACATTGCTCAGTGCTGTGAGATAACTATAAACATTGTATCGGTAAAACCCCTTCCACACTGAGGCACTTTACAGGCGCTAGTTAGCTAAAAATAGCGCCTGTAAAATTCCTGTTAATGCACCCCAATGTGAAAGCCCACGGAAATGTCTTCGGTTCAAGACCACCGCAGTACTTGGCTGTGTAAACTCGGCTTCCAGCATGTGCGGAAAAGAGGCAGTATTTGCGAGCATATATAGCAACAAAAGCGATTCTGCCAGTCCCCAAACGAGAATGGGGGAAAGGGGTTTATTCCCCTTTGTTTTTGGCTCCAAAGGCTTAAGGGGGTTTCAGGCCGGTCTTAGACCTATATGAAAATGCCACTGTTCAAGGTGGAGAGTCACTAGACACAATTATATCTGTAGTGAAGGAGCGGGACTGGTTGGCGTCCATACGATTCAGCTACCTGCGGTTGGTCAGGGCGAGGAAGTGATGTCTATATTAACACAGATCACTGAGAGGTGGAACTTGTCACCGTAAAAGTATATCCAGATTCTGGCCGGACTTTGGGGGAATTCGGAAACCTCGGTTTTTGTTTCCCCTTATTTGGGGAAAGGGGGTAAGAGCAAACCCCTGACCGTCTTAGCGAAAACAACGATATATACGAGCGTTTATGACGGAGAAAAGGCGTGTACGACCTTCGGCTCAAATGTGTCGGTTCATGACGCCACCAGAACTT
>BLSH010213537.1:564773-575742 GCA_018402905.1 Glandirana rugosa | reverse complement strand
AGGGGCCAACCTATGCTTTTGTTTTATTTTTGCCTAGTCTACTCCTAGTGATATGAGCATAACCCCATGTGTCATAAGAAGAGCTGCCTCTGTCAGTGAACGTAAGAGTAAGGAGGTTTCAATGCAATTTCCTACTCCAATGGAATCGCCATTCCTTAGTTCAAAAGATCTACATGCCAGCTCCTATAGTTCGGTCTCTGGCCTGGTGAACAAGCTCTCGCAACCTTGCCCGGGGAGTACCAATGCGGATTCCAGAGCCATTAGTGATGACAACCGATGCCAGTCTCCTGGGTTGGGGAGCAAATTGCTTGGGGCAGCGAGTTCAAGGCCATTGGGGACCTCACATGTCACAGAGTTTGAATTTTTTGGAGTTGGAAGTCGTGAGACGCGCTCTGTTAGCGCACCAGTCGATGTTACAAGGACAGGCTGCAAAGATTCTCTCAGAGAAGAAAACAACTGTTGCTTATGTGTCTCGGCAGAGGAACACCAGGAGCCGATTACTTCTGCAGCTGGCATGCTAAATATTTCTATGGGCAGAGTAGAATCTCACTTTGCATACAGCAACGTATCTTCCAGGGCCTGAAAATGTTCTGGCAGACAGTTTGAATCGCAACTTTTTGTAGCACAATGAATGGGGCCTCAATCCAAAATACCTGCAAGAGATCTTCAAGGTTTGGGGAACGCCAGCAATAGACCTTATGGCATCGGAGAGGAATTGCCAACTTCCTATTTTTTTCTCCCGAACCTGGAATCCTCAAGTGGATGGACAAGATGCCCTATCCAAGCCATGGAGGTTTCCGCTGGTGTATGTGTTGCCTCCAATTCCGCTAATTCTCAAGGTTCTATTGAAGATTCACCGAGAAGGAGTGGCAGTGATAACAATTCTGCCGTATTGGCTCAGGTTTCCACTGGTATGGAGGATAAAGTTATGCCACTCGATCCCTCTACCTCCCTGTCAAGATCCTGCTGCACAATGGGTTGTTTCACCCAAACCCAGGGAGGTTAAAGTTAATGGCATGGAGATTGAGAGGAGATCCTTTAGCGGAAGAAATCTCTCGAAGCGAGTACTCGATACCTTGTTACAGTCTCGAGTTCCACAAACTCATCCTATCATCGAGTTTGGAAGGCTTTCCGACGAGTCGCTGCGGAACAGGGTTGGGATCCTGGAGCGTCATCAGTCTCAAACATCTTAGAGTTCCTGCAACTGGGTCTCAATAGGGGTCTAGCTTACAATTCATTGAAGGTCCAGGTTTCAGCATTGTCAGCAATGTGAAATAGAAGATGGGCTTTGGACCCGATGGTGATCCATTTTTTAAAGGCGGCCATAAAGATCAGGCCTCCTTTTAAATTATTTTTTTTCCCAAATGGGACTTGGTTTTGGTCTTAAAAGCGTTACTGGCTCCTCCTTTTGATCCAGCTACTGTCTGTTCATTGTTTCATTTGACCCTAAGGACAGTGTTTTTGACAGCCATTGCTTCGGCTAGAAGGGTCTCTGAGTTATGTGCTTTCTCTTCTTCAGAACCATTTTGTTTAAACCTTTCCAGACAATATTCTCCTCAGACCAGTGCTGAGTTTCCTACCAAAAGTGACGTCTTCCTTTCACCTGAATTGGGAGACAATTCTTCCAGCCTTCCCGTTGGATTCAATGGAGGATGACTGGAGAAAGCTAGATTTCGTTTTGGGTGTCTCAATCTACCTGGAACAAACTAAAAGCTTTTGAAAACCAGATCAGTTATTTGTCTTCCCAATGGGCCCAAGAAAGAGCATGACGGTTCCACCTAGGGTCATGCCATCTTGGATTGTCAAGACCATACAACTAGCTTACAAGTCTCTGGGCATTCCTCCTCTTTCAGAGGTTAAAGCACATTCCCCTAGGGGTGTGGCAGCATCCAGGGCAGCCTGCGAAGGTGCCACCTGAGGTGTGAAGAGCAGCAAGCTGGAGCGCGTCAACCACCTTTATCCAACATTACAGGCTAAATGTGGCTCTTCCTCCTGCGGAGGCTCTGGGCTAATCTATTATTTCCACGGCTGTCGGTCATTAAAATAGTTTAGCAGCAGTACATTCTTGGTTGTTGTTGTGTTTGTTGTTACGATTCCCCCCTCAAAGGGTTGCTTGATACATCCCACAGTAGGCTGACATGGGGAGGTCCAGGAATATGGAAATTTGTTATCCATACATACCGTAATTTTCCTTTCCTGGATCCTCCCCATGTCAGCCGGGGAGTCCAACCCTAGTTGTCCGTTGCGAGGAAGTGTACATGGAACACTGGCTTAGGCCAACAGCTGCCCTTTATGGGCTAAGAAAAGGGTTGTCCTGGAGGGATCAGAAGGGGTGGAGCTGACCCACAATAAGCTGACATGGGGAGGATCCAGGAAAGGAAAATTACAGTAAGTATGGATAACAATTTTCCGTAATATATATAATATACTGTATATATATATATTCTTACACTGCCTGCACTGACTGTATATACTCTAGCTACACTGTATCTATATACTGCACTGCCTGTATATACTCTATTTACACTGTATCTATATACTGCACTGCCCACAAGCCACTAACTAAACTGCCTAACCACTCTCTATTTCCACATTATACACACTATATATGGCCGCTGTGCAAGGACTTAGCCCCCTGAGCCATGATTGGCCAAAGGCACCCTGCCATGGCTTCTTTCTGCTGTGATTGGCCAAAGCATGCAGGTAATGTGCATGCTTTGGGCAATCAGTGGGTGTCATTTCCCCACAGCCTCGCACTGCACTATGGGGCGACCGGCGGCGCTCAAATTTGCCGCGAATGCCCCATAATGTTCGGAATTCACTTACGTTCGACTCGAACATCTGGCCCATCCCTATTTATAACCTGTTCTACCGAGTTTGTCGTGTACTGTATGGCCTCACTTGCCACAGTGGAAGAACAACTAAAACACTAAGATGCCAGTTTTTTCAGCATTGATGGAGCATCAAACAAGGCCTCCTCATAATGTCCTCTCTCATTTTGCAATTAAGTATAAATGTGAGGGCCTGACACTGTTTGCCATTGAGCACATTCCACCCAACATGTCCAGGTCAGAAAGATTAAATAAACTCTGTAATCAAGAGACCTTCTAGAATTACAACCTAAATACCTTTAGCCACAAAGGTCTCAATGAGGAGCTGGATGTGGGTTTCATGATCTCCTTTATTTTCTACTGCAACCAGATGCATATTTTTCCTGTATGTATATTTTTTACCATATATTTTCTATATATTTTTTTGCAAATCTATATATATGATTTTTATATTTGTTATTCATATTTTTATACATACGTGGCATTTTATTTTTCCTTATACAATCATTAATATATATTCATATTTATGCTGTTTGCCTTTCCAAGTTTCTAGTACTGTTACAATTACATATTTATTTGATTATTTTTTGGGTCCTTTTTAATACTCAGATATCACCATGTTCATATTTATACATCATTGATTTATTATTACTTTATTCATCAGTTCCTGCTGCTTTATATAACCTTTTATACCTGTGCCTTGTTTTCCATATGGTTTTATTTTATTTTTTTTTCCCCTTGGGTCCCCCCACGGTTTGTTTTCCCTCTTTTTCCTTCCCAAAGCACTGCCCCCTTTTAGTAAATAGGTACACACCAGTCCCTCAGTTTCACCTTGTGTTGACTTGATAAACGAGCTCAGACTCTTTAAAATGCATTGCCATAGCAACCCACAGTAATCACCACTAAACCCGTAAGTTCCTCTCCTCTGTATACCGCTAAGCATGGCTTCCATCTCCAGTGCCCTTATATCTTACATCATTTTCAGATCTGGATCCTGATGGGCAACTGTCCATGCATCGCTTCGGTCCTCACCACCCTGTCTATCTAGTTGCATTCTAATTTTTAGGTGTGTATCATATTTTATATGTATATTACTATATAGGTTGTCTTTATTTTGTAGGGGGGTTCCACCCACCTACTTCTAGTTTCTGTATTGGAATTTTGAATACATTATTATTTTTATACATTAGTTACTCTCCTTTGGCTCCCACACTCGCCCTTGAAATAGCCATCTCTTGGCTTTGGTGTTCAGGCCTGGTTCTTTGGACACAGGTGAGTATCCTATTCGTTTCCCTTTGACTTCTTTCGGGTTGGGTTGGGGATGGCAATCTATGTCTTAACAGCTATACCTTGGATAACTGTGAGTTACACCTGTCTCCCCTTACCCCCATGGGGGTTCAGGTGGATGATCCATATGTATGTTCCTGCACTGTTTATCATATACCCTCTAAGTTATTTCCTTTTTTTCACTTTAGAAACATTGATTACTGAAACTGTCTTTCTGATGAATCGGTTTTGCACGAAACATGTCAAAGTATATGTTGGAAGAATTCAAAATTTGACCCTGACTTTCTGGGTCTCCAACGATCAGTTTCAGATATTGTTATGGGATATTAACTATGTTTGTATGTATATGAGATATATACCTATCTTAGTGGTTGGTCTGTTTTTATGAATTTTTAAATAAAATATGGATTTTTTATGATAATGTTGTAAAGTCCTTACGTACCTTCAAAGTCCTTAGCTGCCTCCTTCACCCTTTGTTTTCTATATTCCAGAGTAGGACTTTGGTACTGTATCTATAATCCTACTGTCAGGAAAGACGAAAAACTCGTGTTTCCATAAGAAGAAACACGGTGTGCAGGCGCATGCACGAACGGCACGAACGTTTATGCGCTTGCGCGACCCGGAGGTGCGCATTAACGTTCGTAACCGTTCTTGGCGCCAAACGGGCTACAGTGAAATGACATCAGTGCCGTTTGGTCTACAAGTTCCTGAGATTCCTGTTTATTTGCTGAACCTGTTCTTCTGATCTACCGGCTTGACCCTGACACCGTTGCTATCCGCCTGCCCTGACCTTTGGCTTTCCTTGACGATCCTCTTGCCTGCTCCTTGGTACCTCGCTGCCAGTCTGTTGCCGACCCGGCTTGTGCCAGACCATCCTCCTGCCTGCTTCTCGGTTCCTGATCCGCCTGCCTGCTGCCTGATCCAGTCTGTCTCTGGCCTTCTCATCCAGCATCACCTGCTTGGTCCAGCTGTACAGGGCTATCGTCAGCTGTTCCCCGGAGTTCCTCTCCTGCTCCAGTTAGCTGCACCTCCAGCCCTGCCTGTGACCATAGCACCTGTGTTCCAGTCAAGCACTCGTGCCATTCTGCACTTTTGAGCCTCCGGTTCTCCATATCCGGGGTTCTTGAGTCAGAATTGTAAGAGAGGCTGTCCTCGGCAGTTGCAGACTCCACCACCAGGTACGTGACACCTACTTAGTAGCTCAATATTCTCTGTTTGAGGATGCCACACAGATGCTCAATAGGGCTTAGGTCTGGAGACATGCTTGGCCAGTCCATCACCTTTACCCTCAGCTTCTTTAGCAAGGCAGTGGTCATCTTGGAGGTGTGTTTGAGGTCGTTATCAAGTTAGAATACTGCCCTGCAGCCCAGTCTCCAAAGAGAGGGGATCATGTTCTGCTTCAGTATGTCACAGTACATGTTGGCATTCGTGGTTCCTTCAATGAATTGTAGCTCCCCAGTGCCGGCAGCACTCATGCAGCCCCAGACTATGATGCTCCCACCACCACGCTTGACTGTAGGCAAGACACACTTGTCTTTTTACGCCTCACCTGGTTGCTGCCATACATGCTTGATACCATCTGAACTACATAAGTTTATCTTGGTCTCATCAGACCATAGGACATGGTTCCAGTAATCCATGTCCTTAGACCCCATACACACTATTAGATTTTCTGCAGATTTTTTCCTTTAGATTTACCAAAACCATGTAGTACAAGGGCCTGCCTGATTGCATACAAATTAAAACTCTTAAGGTTTGACCTCATCTTATATGGTTTTGGTAAAAAAATCTGCAGAAAATCCAATAGTGTGTATGGGGTCTAAGTCTGCTTGTTTTCAGCAAACTGTTTGCAGGCTTTCTTGTGCATCATCTGTAGAAGAGGCTTCCTTCTGGGACCGCAGTGTGCGGCCATGCAGACCAATTTGATGCAGTGTGCAGCGTATGGTCTGAACACTGACAGGCTGACCCCCACTCCTTCAACCTCAGCAGCAATGCTGGTAGCACTCATACATCTATTTCACAAAGACAACCTCTGGATATGATGCTGAGCACGTGCACTCAGCTTCTTTGGTCGACCATGGTGAGGCCTGTTCTGAGTGGAGCCTGTCCTGTTAAACTGCTGTATGGTCTTGGCCACTGTGCTGCAGCTCAGTTTCAAGGTTGCAATATTCTTATAGCCTAGGCCATCTTTATGTAGAGCAGCAATTTCAGATCCTTAGAGAGTTCATTGCCATGATGTGCCATGTTGAACTTCCAGTGACCAGTATGAGAGAGTGAGAGCGATAACACCAAATTTAACACACCTGCTCCCCATTCACACCTGAGACCTTCTAACACTAACGAGTCAATGACTTTGAGGAAGGAAAATGACTAATTGGGTCCAATTGTACATTTTCACTTAGGGATGTACTCACTTTTGTTGTCAGCGGTTTAGACATTAATGGCTGTGTGTTGCGTTATTTTGAGGGGACAGCAAATTTACAATGTTATACAAGCTGTACACTCACTAATTCACATTGTAGCAAAGTGTAATTTCTTCAGTGTTGCTACATGAAAAGGTATAATAAAATATTTACAAAAATGTGAGGGGTGTACTTACTTTTGAGAGATACTGTATATTACATCAGTGTTTCAAAAACCTGCATTTCCTGTTTGAAGATATCTGTGCAATTATCTAGAATGCATTTGGTAAACAATAATTACTCTTCTTGTGCATTTGTGTTCTGTAAGCACTACATTACACAATAGATTTTCCATCAATAGCGAGAACATGCATGGACATGATTGCAAGAGATGGCTAGGCAATTGCTGCAAGAATGTATCCAAGAGCATGGCAAGATGAAGGCCAATAAAAATGGTGACAGATACAGAGCTATATAGCTAGCGTGTGAAGACATGCTTTCTTCCTCCTTTTGTCCATTCTGTGTAGCCCCTGCTCCTCCATTTTCCTTCAACTTGGCATGACACAAGATATGGTTGATGTGTATATTTCAGTGTCATATCGCAGGACATTTCAACATCCAGACTGGGAGCATTTCAAGTCATGCTTCACTAGAACCTATGAAATAAACCATAGCTAGTGTTCCAAAGCCTTATTTCTTTAAAGCAGGGGTTCCCAACTTTTTTTTACATCAAGGCCTGGTAAATTCTTCCAAAACCTTTCATGCTAAAACTGTAAAAAAGAAAAGAAAAAAGTTTTTATACTTGCACAATAAAAGTATAGGAAAACATTTATTGAAGAGCTGGAAGGCTCTTAACTGGGTTAGGTGTCACTGTTGGGATTGAAGAGGGAGATTGTGAAGTGGGTTAAGGGACTCTTCAACACACTTGGAGGCACTGTAGGGGATGAGGTTTCTTGGGGCACTGTTGGACATTGGGGGCACCATGGAGTGCTGGAGGCTCTGCAGCAGGCTGGGCAGCATTATTGAGGCTGAGGGTTCTCAAGTGGCTTGGGGTCACGGTTGGAGTAGGGTTGCCACATCATCCCTTTAATCCAGGACGCATATGAATTACACAGGTTCTGTGGCTGATTAAGGTGGTAATTAAACTCACTCGGTGCCTTCTCTGCATTCAATTAGCCTTAGAACCTGTGTAATCCATATGTGTCCTTGATTAAAGGGATGATGTGGCAACCCTAGGTTGGAGGTTAAGGGATCTAAAGCTGGCTGGAGCCCCAAAAGAAGTTTCCAGCAGTTGAGAACCACTGCTTCACGCTGGGTTCACACTATTGCGAATTGGAATGTGGATTTCTCTGCATCCAATTCGCATGATAGGAGTGTGATTGGCTCTTAATGGGACCGCTTCACAAATTTCTGGGGCGGCCAAGGAGCTCACGGCAGAAGAGTTCTATGTGTATTTGGCTCCAGTTTAGTTTTGAATTCGGCCAAAAATTGGGACCTAATTCGGACCTGGAGTGGGGAACGGGGACACACAGTGCAAACCCAGCCTTAGAGGACATCTACAAACTGGAAAAGGTTTGCTTAAATAGATGCAATGGAACTTTACAGAAGAAAGAAACCACTTAAAAGCTTTGGTTCTGTTATTGTACCCTCGTTTGAGACATAACTAAGATTTTCATTGACAAAAAAAGGATGTTAATAGAAAACAAGAACTGGAATTGTTTTATTTCCTTTGTGTAAACCACGTGTTCCCTAACCTTTATTAGTTGTGATTAATAGAAAATAGCTACCTATAGTAACAGACCATACTGTATATGAAAGGTGTTTACATTATTATTATAAGAGACCCTCGAATCATTCTAGAGTCAAATATAATGTATTATTTCACCTTACATTCCATTAAAGTTTAAGGTGTTCTATAACCACAGCAATTTACTTGAGGCTACTGTACGAGAGATCACTTTGGGCAGCAGTTGCTCTAGTGAGGACAATTTTCATTGAGTATCCCGGTGAATGAACTGGAGGATGACTAATTTGACAGAAACACCAGAACATTAGGTTATGCTTGCCAGAGAAGCAGCTGTTCCGTTTATATGTTCAGCAGATGATCCGTTGTGACAAGCAAAAGCGAAGGACAATGCAGCTGCAGATTGCTGAGGGAGAAGACATTCATACAGTCATAGACCATTTATAAAGAGCATGCAAACCGTATGGCTTTTAAAAGTTACTGATGAAGAAATTAAAATAAACACATACAAATTTTGCTTTCATTTACCATTACATAAATGCGTGCGTGCAATACAGCCTAAGGGTCGCAACAATAAATATATATACTGTACATATATATATATATATAAAAAAACACAATTTATTTATTTTGTTAATGGTGACAATGCTAACCAATGTCATTCTGGAAAAGATCCACTGCTGATAATGAATTGTTTGCGGATTTGCTGATGTCCAAGTCATATGATTGCTTAAAATGAATGTCATCCTGTGACTAATAAAAAACTGTTCCGGCTATAATGTTCTCTTCCATGGAAAACAGCTTACATACAGAACATCGGCCATATGAACAATCTCTTGCCGATGGGTTTATGGCCAAAAACTGCACGCTAGGAAAATCACAATATTCAGGAATAAATTGAAAAGTGGTTTATCGAAGTTGGCTTGTTTTGGGGTTTTGCACTCGCTGTTGGAAAGCCTATTTAAATTATAGACCCATAGGAAGAAATGAACCCGGTCACACCTAATCCTCCTCCTGGGAGTTCCAGACATTACACACAATCATCCCCTCCCCATCTCCTCTAGCTGATTGAAATAAATTCTCTAAGTTGTTGCAAAAGGATTTGCTAAACTTGTTTTAGGCTACAGGTTATTACAGTTCACAACTACAAACTGTAAGGGCTGGTTCACACCTAGGCAATCCGACTTCAGAGGCGTTTTTGCTTGGCGATTTTGAACGCGACTTTGGTCGACTTACAACACGACCTCCATGCCAGGCGACTTTGCCTGTGGCCAATCTGAAAAGAGAGGGGGGGTTGCCTTAAAAAAATTATTTTCTTTTTCCTGTAAAGTCGCTTCTTTATAGACGGCGATCCAACATGGAAGCGACTTCCATTGAATTCTATGGGTTCAAATCGCCTAGAAGTCACGTTGAGGTAGTACAGGAACTTTCTCTGAAGTATATTAAAGCGGTAGTAAACCCTAAAATCTATTTTTTACCTACAGGTAAGCCTATAATAAGGCTTACCTGTAGGTAAAAAGAATATCTCCTAAACCTGCATGGTTTAGGAGATATTCGCCCTGCATGCAGCCGCTGACATTAGCGGCGCATGCGCTCTGACGATCCGGCCGAGGCGGCCGGCATCTCAGAGCTGGCTGCCAGTGCGAAGAGCTCCCGCGCGCATGCGCGGGAGTGACGTCACGCGGCTCCGGCCACTCACAGCGCCAGAGCCGCGTACCCGGAAGACAGAAGAGGACAAAGATGTCAGCGTCCTTAGCGCTGACCGACTCGGGCATCGGGGGCCTCGTTCTAAGGTAAGTATTTCATAATATGTTAGTATGCAATGCATACTAACATATTATGCGATTTTCTTGCAGGCTTTTTTTTTATTTTTATTTCGGTCAGCGGGTTTACTACCGCTTTAAGACGGCTCCCATTCATTTCAATGGGATTTCTCATGTCATGTGACTTGGGGCGACAAAAGTTGGATCGCAAGTCGCCCAGGTGTGAACCGGCCCTAATCTGGGCGGCACAGTGGTGTAGTGGTTAGCACTTTCACCTGGCAGCAAAAGGGTCACTGGTTCGAATCCCAACCACGACACTACCCGCCTGGAGTTTGCATGTTCTCCCTGTGCCTGCGTGGCTTTCCTCCGAGTACTCCAGTTTCCTCCCACACTCCAAAGACATGCTGGTAGGATAATTGGCTCCTGTCTAAATTGGCCCTAGTATGTGTATGTAATGTATGAATGTGAGTTAGGGACCTTAGATTGTAAGCTCCTTGATGGTAGGGACTGATGTGAATGTACAATGTATATGTAAAGCACTGCGTAAATTAACAGCGCTATATAAGTACCTGAAATAAATAAACCCAACATGCACACAGCCTGATAGGATGTAGTGATGATTTTTTTTTTAAATCGCTGGAGTTTTATTTTAGGGCTCGTTCACAACAGAGCGCAGTGTCAAAACGCACTGGATGTGTGCTCTGCTGCAAGTGTCAGTGTATTCCTAACAATACTCCAAACACAGATAGTAAACACACAGGGGGTGATTTACTAAAACTGGAGAACTCAGAATCTGGTGCAACTGTGCATGGTAGCCAATCAGCTTCTAACTTCAGCTTCTTCAATAAAGCTTTGACAATAAAACCTGGAGGCTGATTGGTTTCTATGCATAGCAGCACCAGATTTTGCACTTTCCAGTTTTCGTAAACCCGTCAGGGATGG
>BLSH010213537.1:537399-551353 GCA_018402905.1 Glandirana rugosa | reverse complement strand
AAAAAAAAAAAAAAAAAAAAAAAAAAAAAAAATAGTAAGGGCTGGTTCACACCACAAAAAACACTCCAGATCCGTTCCGGCTGCATTTCTACATGCGCGGTTTTAACGTATTTGACTTTTTTTTCTTACTGTACTGGGGTCTAGTGCGTTTTTGATGTGTTTCAGTGCAGCCTGGTACGTTTTTAATGTGTTTTACCACGTTCCAGTACAATCCAGTGCAGGAAAAATGTTCTACTTTTTTTTTTCTGTAACTGACCGCACTGGTGTGAAGTATGCCATTGGAAACAATATAACCTACTTTACATGTGTTTTTGATGCAGAAAGAAAATGCACTGGACTGCATGTGGTGTGAACTGGCCCTAAGGCCCCTTTCACACTTGTGCGACCCGATTTTAAAGCGATTTTGGGATCAGAACGACTTTGGTCCGACTTTGTTGCAACTTTGGCTCAATGAAAACATATTACAAAGTCCTACAGAAATCACATCTATATTATTCAGGTGTGATTTGCATGAGACTTTGAGGGTTTAACATTGACATCTATGGACCTCAAGTTGCATCAAAGTTGGACCAAAGTAATGCAGGGACTACTTTGAAGTCGGCACGACTTGAAAGTCGTACAGATATGAACAGTACTCATTGGAAATAATGGGGAATGACTTTTCATGTGACTTTGCAGTCCCAAATCGCAGGACAACTCCCACAAGTGTGAAAGGGGTCTAAATGCACATTTTTGCCTCCAAAATTAAAAATATTTTTGTTAAAAAGTGAACTCATCCTTTAAGCTCGGACAATAAAAACCTGGAAGCCGATTGGTTTCTATGCAAAGCTGCATCAGATTTTGCACTCTCCAGTTTTAGTACATCAACCAGTGACTGAAGTCAAAAACACACCTGCAAAAGTGTCACCCTAAAGAAATGACAAATACCACCTATTTCATTCAACCCGATTCTGCCCGGAGATCTTGATAATGTGCTGTATAGGATGACTGACACCACCATTAAGAACCACTGGGCAAGACAAGTGTAGCCAGTTTGCAAGCATAAACATTAACGTTTCAGAAGTAAATGTCTGTCAAGATGTAAAAAAAAAAAAAGTTTCAAGAAGAGAACTCACATTGGGTGTGTTTATGATCAAAGTTAGAAATTGGGCTATGCTGTAATCTGCAGAGGAGAGAAGTTTTAGCAGTGTATGCTCTATGGCAAGGTTTCTCAACCAGGGTTCCTCCAAAGGTTGCTGGGGGTTCCTTGAGCAATGGTCAATTTCTACCTCTCAGATAAATTCCCAATGATACCATTGATCTTTTTACCTATCTGTAAGGGGGTCATTCTTCCCAATGACCACAAGTGTAAGGAGCATTCTTCCCATTGACTGTCACACTAATGTATCATGCGTTGTCGATTTTTCATTTTTAGCAGGGGTTCCACGAGACCAGAGAATTATTTCAAAGGTTCCTCAATGTTGAAAAGGTTGAGAAAGGCTGCTCTATGGGTTACACTTTACTCCTCTTTCCCGTTTACCGTATAACCCAATTAGAAGAGACTATACACTCCAAGATCATACATGAAAAGTGGCTCAAGTACCGCGCACCTAAGAAAAGTCGCTTGGCTGCTAAGCCATTACAAAAGGAATGCACTTTGGTTCCTACCAAATGCCCTGGGATTGAACGCACTAGAAAAATGAAAAGTTTGAGGTAATTCTTACAAAATTAAATAAGATTGTGTTTCCTTCACTAGTAGAAGCATAACAAAAACAATGTACAAAATATAAAGGGTTGGTGTACAAATGCAGATATATAGTACCTGTTAATTGACTTTGAGCCTCCTTAACCCTTCAGATGTATGGAAGTATAATCCAGCAGTGTGAATGGATCTCAATAAGAACAATACTACTACTGTTATAGGTTACTTATAAGGCCTCTATACAGAATTGGTTTAAGACAAGTAGCATTAATCTGTAATATAAATGCTTTTCTCACTACTTACCATCGACAGAGTAAAACATGAGGCCATACATGCCTAGTGTGGCATTAATAAAAAGGCACAATTTATCCTGTATTGTAAGAGTAACTCGTTCTGTTGTTGGAACAGTTGTTACAGTACAACAGAAATACACTTATGTGTCAAGTAAGCTCCAACTGGTGCATGAAACAGCAAAAATGAGACTGCAAGCAAAGAAACAGCAACATACTGTGCTATCACTACTGCTGTAAATAGGCAAGACGTCCCCAGACAATGGGAACATGTGAGACACAATATTGTTACTAGGACGACACACAGCAGATCAGTCACCAGAGCCCTTAAAGTAATGACAAAGTTGCACTTGGCATGCTTTGTGTTTGCACTTAACATTAGAAAATGACGAAAAAGACAGCTGCTGTATTTGAGAATCTCAAATTCAAAACTGGTGTAATAAAAAAAAAAAAAAAAAAAAAAAAGGCAGATCAGGGCGTGGGGGGTCACTTTTATGACTATCTTTCCTATATTCAAAGATCGCTGGGGACAATTTACCGTGAAGACATAGTTCACATCAAATAAGTGCATTCGATGCGCAGTGGGCGCAGGAAATGTACAAGAAACTGATGGGCCTGTCATCAGCTGGCCAAACCAACGCCAGCTTGCAACTGTATTTTGCACCGGACAAAAAAAAAACATGTGCAAACTGCCAGTGTGGGTATCATCGCACGTTTGGTTAAATATATAGGAATCGTCTGTCGTAATAACCAGGTTACTATATTTAGACGAAAGGGAGAGGCGCTCTTCAGATTTTTGTTCTTGGCTCTGAACCAATGTATAAACACATTCCTATTTGTGAAAAGGATTATTACAAACACTTTAAAACAAATGTGGATTGAAATAAATGTTGTCCCACATTTGACAAATCCTATCTTTTTTTTTGTGAGAAAAGTAGATGACATTTGTTTTTTGTTTTTTTGAGACACATTTGGGGACCATGCTTTAAGTGTGAATAGAAACTGCAAATGTTAGTAATGTGGATGTAATGTAGACGTCACATTCAAAACCACACGGTCAACCATATATAGGTTTACTGCATGAATTAAAGGGGTTAACAGTCATACACTGTTGTGGGGAGCACTCACAAACCTCTAGCAGGTTTTCATAGGGGACATTTACAATAACCGGAACCAATGCAGGTGCTTTCAATTAAACAATATATTAAAAACATTGGTTGTATGTAGAAGGAAAAAAAATGGCTTTGGGTTCCATGCCACTGCACCACACGAAATAGATATATATTTGGCTTACATTTACAAATAAAAATCTGATTAAATAATTTTACTCCACCATAAAAGGACTAAAAATATCTTAAAAATATACTACGCAGACATAAAAGGGTTTCCTTCCCTGCGTGTAAAACAATGGTCTCCAAACTATGGCCCAGGACCAAAATGTGTCCCTTACTTGCTTTTATGCAGCCCTTGGGGCACTATTTTGTCCTCCCAATGACATTAAAGATGGGGCACAATCCCTCCCAATGACACCAACAATGGGGCACAATTCTTCCCAATCACACCAACGATGGAGCACAAAGACACCAACGATGGGGCACAATTCTTCCCAATGACACGGCACAATGACACCAACGATGGGTCACTAATCCTTCCAATAACACCAACAATTGGGCCCAATGACACCAAAGATAGGGCACGATTTCTCCCACCAACACCCAAGATAGCGGTTGCTTGTTTTTTCCCCGCTGACATCGGGACCATTTCTACTCCCAATACTCACAGTCTAACCCCCTTTAAGTCTGAAGGTAGTAAACTGCCCTTTGTTTAAAAACCCCTGGTATAAAAGTATGAGACCAGTATTTATTTTTTAATTAATAAAAAATAATTTTAATTAGCAGCTGTGAAAAGCAGTGACACTCACCCTCAACCACCAATCAGCTGTGAGATTTTAAAGATCCACAAATAGCTGAGGCACATGTAGCAGCCAATCAGATACAAGTTTTAACTAGTCTGTACTCTTTACACTGCTGAAATCCGATTCTGGGCGTTTGGCATAGTTTACTGCCAAACAAATACTCTTTACTTTTTTAGATCTCTTTACACATACCTCTAACATCATTAACATGCTTAAAACGTTTTACTCAACTGTATGAAGATATGCAAAGTATGTCAAATGCATACTGGGAATAGATTTCTTCATACCCAACATACATACAAGATACATCCACTTTGGCCAAGTCTACTTTGTAAAATAAATTAGAATAATGTGTGGAGCCGGTTTCTCAGAGCACTTAAGCAATTACTTTAAAACGAATGGTTGGTAGCTAATCCTTCGGACACCAATAAATTAGGTCTAACAGTCAAGCAATAGACAGTGGCCAGCCACTGATTTTGACACGTTCTAAACAAAGCCAATTAAAACTGATATGCCTAAAAAATAATATCAAAAACTTAAAGCATCGTCCCCATTGTTTAAATACAAAATTGCATCCTTACTAAAAATTACAATGGCTGCACAGATAAAAGTATTGATATAAACTGAGCAATTAAAAATATTATGAACTTGAGCTGTATGCATAAGGCTCAGCAAGGTGTTTAAAGAAATAAAAATGTTTATGAATCAGCTAACCAACTTTGGCAAAACGGTCCTTTGTTGAATATTTCCATTGGCATCAGTCATTTGGGCCAAATTATTTCTTAGTTTTGCAGCTGAGCCTGATGCAGGAGGTAACTTAGAAATTGAAGTTATAGCACCCGAGCTTTCGGTTATTCTTTTGGATGATGTCTTTTCCCCAGTTGGGGGCTTCGGCAAGCGCCGACGTAGCCAGTGATGCCGCAAAGCTTGGCTGGGTGTCATGCGCAGAGCGGGATCCCACTCTAAACATTGCGATAGAAAATCAAGAAACAAGGGATCATCGCAGCCCTTTAAAGCAGTTACCCAGTCTCTACTCCCTGGAGGACCTCGTAATTTTCCTCTACGAGAGCGACCACCATTCAGTACCACAGATCCGTCTGGCAGAGTTGTAACAGTGCAATATCGAGGATAACCTTTGGAGCTGACAAAATTTTTGCCACGTTTTGAAGAATCAAGTAGTTTTTGGGGTGGCATTCCCAGTAATTCGATCATACATGCCAATTGATCACCTTCATCTTCTCCGGGTAAGAGTGGATAGCCAGTCAACAGTTCTGCTAGAATGCAACCCAAGCTCCACATGTCGATAGGCATGCCATAACGACCTCCAAGAATGACCTCTGGAGCTCGATAAAAGCGAGACTGGATATATGTGTAAACACGCTGATGTTCATAACAGCTAGAACCAAAGTCTATTACTTTTATACCACTTCTACCCTGTTGCTTCAATAAAATATTTTCCGGTTTAAGGTCACAGTGGATTATTCTGTTTTTGTGCAAAGCATCCAAGCACTGTAAGATTGAGTGCGCAAATTTGCGAACTAAAGGCAGACTGAAGCCTTGAAACTTATTTTTCTTTATCAGCTCATAAAGGTTCATGCTTAGCAACTCAAACGTCATGCAGATATGATTGCGGAATGTGAAATTCTCCAGCATGTGGATGACATTCATGTTGTTATCTTTATCCTGCTTTTTTAGGTGTTCTAGGATTCTTATTTCTTCTGCCGCTTGACGATGAAATCGTTTCTCATTCCTTACCATTTTTAAAGCCACGTGCTGATGGAGCTTGTGATCGTACGCCTTCACAACTTGACCAAAACTTCCTTTCCCAATAACTTTCAATACTTCATATCGGTATGCAACATGATCGTGTGGCACTTGCACATATGAGCCTTGGTCATCATCATAACCACCATTATTGGGGCCACCAATTACACCTTGACGTTTCTTTGCATTTGGACCCAGAAAGTGTATCTCTGAATAGTTGAAAATTTCATGGTGCTCAAAGGCTGTTAGTTTTTGCATGTATTGCTTCATTGCTTGTTCCGGGGTTAATGAAGAGGACTTCACTTTGGTTGTCCCATCAGCAGATTTCAAAGAGCTGGAACTTCCTTGTCTCCGGTGTGTGCTTTCTAGCTGTCTTTCTGAAACAACAGGAAGTCCAGTCTTGCCAACATTAGTGAGTCCATTTGGTTGTGTTGTTAGTACTGTCCTTTTGTTGCTGTTGTCCTCAAACAACTGCTGCACCTGGATCTGTCCATGACTGCTAATGTGCAGATGTTCGTTCATCGTGTGCTTATTACCTCCGATCTGAAAAACAAAAATGTACAACATTAATAAAAGGGGAACAGTAATGATGTTTTCACAACTATCATCTGCAACAACCATCATCACAATATATAGCAAAAAACAGCTTGTCATTAAAGCAAATTTTAAAAAGGAAGCCTGCAAAAGAAGAGTAAGGTCTGGTTCACACCTATGCATTTTTAGTGCTTTTTGCAGATTTGCATTACAATCCATTTAACATGGTTTCATATGGAACACGTTCTGTAGTGCAAATCTGCAAAATGCACTAAGAACGCATAAGTGTGAACCAGGTCTAACACTCACAAGGCTTGCCATCTCGCTTAAAAACCCACACAAGCCGCTGGAATATTCATCACTCAACACTGCCTGGGGTGTCAGATGCCTGTGTCCCCTACCATATTGTTGTTACACTGGGTAAGTGCAAAATCTGGTTCAGCTGTGCATGGTAGCCAATCAGCTTCAAACTTCAGCTTGTTCAATAAGGCTTTGAAAAAAAAAAAAAAAAAAAAAAAGACACAGGAAGCGAATTGGTTTCTATGCAGAGCTGCACCGGATTTTGTACTCCAGTTTTCGTAAATCAACCCCCATGTTACTAGTGCTTCTCTACAGTGGCGCAAAGGCAATCAGGTGAAACCAAAGCAGGCAACAGGGGGTGCAGAAATCCAACACATGCTGGATATTCCAGTGGCTGGTGTAGTTCCACAAGAAAACAAAGAATTGAGTCACTGCTGGCAGGAAAACATTACAGTTTTTTTTTTTTTTAAAAAAAGAACAAAGTTGCTTTAAGCGGGTTAACTGATAACAGAGGTTTAGGAAAGAAAGAGAAAATATCCCATCATTCAGTCTGACAGATGAAATATGATCAGATTCTATTCATCTGCTACAAAGCTTCTCTGAATGGGCAGTGTCTATATTGTCAATAGAAGCTAATCAGATAACAGCTGTCCAAAGCAAGTTGCTACAATGACTCTTTCAGCCATGAAGTACTCCTATCCTTAAAGGCATATGTCTGTCTATGGCCTAATTTGGTCTTTGTGATTTAAATTAAAAACACAATACCTAAAAGGATACATATACTTTTATTTATTATTAGAATGTATATTATATTTAAAAAGAGGTTTTCCGCGATCACTTAAAGGCCAGTTAAAACAAAAGTAAGTGGTAGAGAATGGTAAACCTAGCCAGCTAAACTTCTGAGATTTCTCAGATACTCGGACAGTAAGGCCAGTTTCACACTGGGGCGTCAGGGGTGGTAGCGGTAAAGCTCTGCTAATTTTAACGGCGCTTTACTGCTGTTCTAGCAGCGCTCTGGCGCCACTATCCAGGCGGCAGCGGGGCTCTTTCGAAGCAGTGTTCAGCCACTTCAGAAGCGCTGGCCATTCATTTCAATGGCAGGGGTGGTGTAGGAGCACTGTATACAGCCCACTCTCATACCGCCCCAAAGATGCTGCTTGCAGGACTTTCTTTCCTGTCCTGCAAGCGCACCACCCCAGTGTGAAAGCACTCGGGCTTTCACACTGGAGTGGATTGGGGGGCATATTTTAGGCGCTTTACATGAGCCATTTTGAGCGCTAAAGCGCCTGAAAAATGCCCCAGTGTGAAAGGGGACTAAGATCTCCCTTACCATGATTACCTACTCTGTTCTTTTCCACCTGGGGGTTTTAGGGTGTTCCCACCCACCTCTACATAAATAATGAATTAAAAAAATACCTGGAACTCCTCATAATGACCACAGCAGATAAAGCAGACTCAGAATCTCAAGTGTGTAATCGAGAAAAAAAAAAAAAAACACCAGGTGGTTTATCTCTACTGCATTTTCCTTAACAACAGACATATCTGTTTTGTTTACACTAATCTGTTAACACTTAAGTAGGTTGATGCTTTAGCTTCTTAAAGTGATTGTAAAGGTTCATTTTTTTTTTTTTTTTTTTTTACAAACATGTTATACTTACCTGCTCTGTGCAAGGGTTTTGCACCGAGTGGCCCCGATCCTCCTTTTCTGGGGTCCCCCGGTGGTGCTCCTGGCTCCTCCTCCTGCCCCCATAGAGAGCCACTTTCCATGAGGGCACCCGTGCGGGCATGTTCCCGAGTCCTGCTGCTGCGTCCATTGACACAGACAGCAGGATTCGGCCACACTCCTGGCTCCTGTGTCACTGGATTTGATTGAGCAAATGGATCTTGCTGCTATCAATCTGTCCAATGAGGACCCAAAACAGCGGCTGGGGCTGCTGGGCTCATTCTCGTCTCTGAAACGATCGGGTTCAGGTAAGAAAAATGGGGGACTGCTGCAGCACAGAAAATTTTTCACCTTCATGCATGCATGTATGCATGAAGGTGAAAAATCCTGAGACTTTCCAACTCCTTTAAATCTAAATTTAACTTCATATATTGTTTTTTTTACCATTAAGGCAGGTTCACAGTGCCGCGACTTTCATCTGACATCCCTGCACGGCTTCATTGTGGCTTGCGTACAACTTCTTTAACAGAAGTCAAAGCAAGATGAACCAAAAGTGGTACAAGAACCTTTTTTTTAAGTCGGAGCAACTTGAGTCGCACCGATTAGAAGGGTTCCATTGCCATTCATGGGGCGCAACTTTGAACTCAAGTCCCATGACAAGTTACGGCAGTGTGAACCAGGGCTAAGGGTCCATGCACACTTGGGCGTTTTGCCTGTAGAAGCAGCTCAATGTTATTCTGTGTCCATGCACATTAGGATGTTTAGAGGCATATTTTAAGCTCAGTGTTTAGAGGCAGAAAAAAAATGCTAAACGCTCCTAAACACCTGTATAAAAATGCTCTTGTTTTTTTTCTGGCAAAAGAACTGACTGGCGTTTTTCTTAAGCCTAGTGAACATGGACCCTTAAGTCGGCCATTTCAGCAGGAACCGGCCAAGATTCGAACTGTGTATGGACAGGCTGAAAGTACCCAAGTTGATCTTTCAATGAACTTGGGTACAGCCAGCCAGTTGGATTTTACAGGTGGTTATTACTAGTGGCTGTTATAGCCCCTAGCAATAATCACTGTTCTCTCCCGACCAGGCCAGCTTAACCCGCCGGAAGGAAAAACACAATGGCTCTGTGGGAGGGACCCCCCCCCCCCCTCAACACTGACTGTGTTGATGGAGGAAACCAAGCGATTTTCCACAGGTTGCAGGGAAGAAAATCACTCCGTCTATGGCCAGCCTTAGCCTCAATCAATGATCAGATGAGGTTGTGTTCTTCAGATGCAAAATTCAAATCGCTGTGCTTTTGCCATGGAATTCTCATCTGAATTCAAACAGGTCACATTCCATAGCAAAAAAAATTAATAAAAAAGAAAAAAAAAAAAATGTATAACAGAACATGAAAAGCGAAATGGTTCTTCCACAGGAGCGTCATCAGTTCTGTCAGTAAAACTGATTAAAAAAAAAAACAAACATTCAAAATGCATAAAAACTGAATCAATTGACATCAGCTGACATTAGTTTGTATATATCTGTTTTAAACTCCATTTTCTCATAGGTGGACAAAAGTATAGACAAAAAAATATGTTTCTTGTAGAACATTGTACAGGCAAGATCCATTTATATACGCATAAATGGACGCAAACCCTTGTCTTCTGAAGACATAAATGAACTCAGATTTAAACACAGACAGACGTCTGTTTACATCCACCTGCCTATAGACATACATTATGGTTCAGTCTGAAAAACTGACAGACAGATCTATACTGAACGCGTGTGGAAAAGGTCCAAAAAGTTTAAATCCATTTCTTTCAGCAGTCTCCTAAAAAAATTCAAGTATCTTCTTACTCATTTTAGGCAGCTGGTGGATGAGTGAAGCTCTATTACAGCCTAGTGTCTTCTCTGACCCCAAACTTGTCCTCACTGGAATGGCCTGGAAACAGTTCATAATCCTCAGGGCCATCACCTTATGTAACCCGACATTTTCACACTGTAGTTTTGTCATTCTACCCATACATGTGGGGCTTTGGGGCAGCAGAAATATAAAAATCCTTTTCAAAAATGAATAGATTAAAAATATATTGTGCTATAGTGGCTATATGAAGCCACTAAGGGCCTCCAGTATACGGTGTTGGCCTGTTGAAGTTTCTGTAATTCCTTCCTAGCGACCAGTTAACGTTTCAACTTCCCATGTCTAGAGTAGTACCAGCACTGCCTGGTCGCTAGGAGAAAACACAAACTGTCTTTCATTTAGACAACCCATTCATGGGGCCTTAGGCCAACATACTGTCTTGGTTACATGGCTTTTGTGTGGCAACAAAAAAGTACCACAACTGCATACAGTAGAGTACATTTTTCCTGAACAGCCATATCACAACTAGTCCAAATCAGAGCTTCTATATTGAATATTGTATTGTAAATAATTTTCTTTACTATATGCTAGCAGGAAAGCATACGAAGGGCCGATTCACACCAGATTAAGTGGGCGGCAATTCCAGCGCAGTCCCACTATGACAAGACAAACTGCTTGGTCTCCTGTGTGCATAGATACACCACTGCATTGCAGTGGTGTGCAGGTGGGTACGGCGCGCCATATAAAAATGACTGCGTGCGCTACTTCTTTTTTCAGCACAGCGCTTGGCACCACTTCGCATTACAACCAAATGAACTTTATAAAATGTCCTTGTGACATTTCAATAAAGTTTGTTAAAATAGAAAAAACAGTTGCAGTGATCCTGCCAGACTACACTGCTCACCAGCCACTACATTGTAACACTGCATTGTGATTGGACCCTTCGAGAAAAGTATGAATAAAGGAAGCAAAACAAATTAAAGTGGAAAAAAAAAGCTGGTCACCAGCAACAAACAAGGACATCCCCTTATGAACAATATGTGGTGCGTGAACAAAACAAGGAAGTAAAAATGTCTGGAAGTCAGTCTCACTCACATCTGAAACTACTGCTTTTATTCAGGAAAACAAGACAGACTTGAACAAAGTGGTAACTCTGTCCTCAGTCACGAATCATCCCAGTGTGACAAGTTTTGCTGTTAAACAAGAACTCCATTAACACCCACTATACAAATCATAGATTTTTCTTCTTTTCTTTTTTTTTATTTTTATGTTATTTATGAGATCACCTTAAAAAAATCAATAAAACAATATAAATAAATAATATATATATATATTTTTTTAATAAATGCACACATTTTGTAAGAAAAGTGTGTGCATTTATTATATTTTTTAAAGGAGCCTGTAAATCACTACACCTGCAATCAGTGATCGCAGGGGCAATGCCAGGCACCCGCTGACACTTCCCCCAGCTCTCTTGTCTGACCCGAGATACGGGTTTTCAGTTGGAGAGCTGGAAGAAGTGTTGATTGAATACTAGTGCAGTGATCACCACGCTTGTAGTCCATTGTGAAATACAAATCTATTGGCCGTGGTGGCAGATGAGAATTGTAGTTCACAGATCTACATAAATGAATGACATGTCTGTGCAGGTGGTGCCCCAGAACAACCCCAGCTTGCTAGTGCTGATCTGATCGCCCTTTTTTCTCTGTGCAATACAATTGTCACATAATCATTAATGGCTACACAAGCTTCAGGGCGTTTCCATAAAATCCAAGTTTCTTGGGTGATACACAGAGGTCAAAACGTGTGCTGGAAATGGGGTTTTGCCATCTAATTGAACATCAGCAAACACTCTGGCACCACTCTCAAGTCTCCCCGCATTGTCATTATGCGTTCTTATGCGTCATGCATCTTTGGTTTGACCAATAAGAACAGATTTGCTGCAGTTGCATCACTGTTGTGGGCCTTGGAGGGTCTGGCAATGCATGTAAACAAATTAAAATGCACTATACATGCATGGACAGACTTCTACAGGCTTCGCAATGCATGGAAACGCACAGGAAAATGGACATGCCTCATTTTTCAAAATGCAGCACAACACTTCACATGTGAATGGTCTCATTGTGTAACATGTGATCCTATGACACATCCTTTATTTTGCATTTCAACATGTGCTAAAGCATCAAGGTGTGAATGGAGCCCAACCATAAATGAGGGACCTAGAATTATTTTTAATTTCACTCTGGAATGCACAGTGAAACCCAATATTGTGCTATTGAGGAGGTGGTGGGGGGTGTTGTCCAACAGATGGAACCCTGAGAGTCCTCTAAGAGCGATCTGGCAGCCCCACAGCTGCCCAGATCACTTTTACTAAATCACCCTCAGCCTGCTGATAAGAATAGAAATGTGAGCTTGTTTTGACCCTTTCAAAGCGGGACACATGGGCTACACCCAAGGTCTTGTAGAAGTGAAAGAAACATGTAGTTAAGGTGCCATTGCTGTTGACCTCCAGAAAAATGATTTCCCTGGTATTCTGCTGAACCTCTGGTTTGTATACTTTGAAAACACAAACTCAATTCAAGAACGCAGGTCAGGATGTCTAACTGAACTTGCTGCAGGTAGATAGAAGAGGATCAGAATAGAGCCAAGCAACTAGAATTTTAGGAGGTCAATTGTAGCCTATGTATTTCTTTCATGATAGGACATTTTGAACTACCCATATATCAAAATCAACAAAAGAGATAACATTTTTAAAGAATAAAAGACAAGCATATATGTCAGCTACCTGTCTTACCAATACACTATGTCTTATACTCCAAGATGTAGAACTAATTGGTTGGTGGGGTGTTGTCAAATGAACACAGAGGGTATGCGCCATGTACTTTGTGCAGAATTACAATTTTTCATTCATAAAGGAAGCAATCAACAGTGACATTCAGCAATATCTCTCTCTTCTTCCAAAGGGTTCATGCAAGGTGAAAGCTCAGTACGCATAATCCCATTGGAAAGAATACACTGACACCATAAATACTTACAAATAAAAATAAAAGACAGAGTCTTCTCTTGTGTTATCACAATACTGACAACCCCTGTGTATGTAGCCCTTGTCTGGTTACATATGACAACCCCCAAATTCTATGTAACCAGACAAGGTCTACATACATATGACAACCCCTACATGTCTATATAACCAGACAAGTGCTATATACATATGACAAGCCCTACATGTCTATGTAACCAGACAAGGGCTACATACATATGACAACCCCTACATGTCTATATAACCAGACAAGGTCTACATACATATAACCCCTACATGTCTATATAACCAGACAAGGTCTACATACATATGACAACCCCTACATGTCTATACAACCAGACAAGTGCTATATACATATGACAAGCCCTACAAGTCTATATAACCAGACATGCTCTACATACATATGACAACCCCTACAAGTCTATATCACCAAACAAGGGCTACATACATATGACAACCCCTACCAGTTTATATAACCCGACAAGAACTACATACATATAACAACCCCTACAAGTCTAAATAACCAGACATGCTCTACATACATATGACAACCCCTACATGTCTATATAACCAGAGAAGGACCAAACATATGACAACCAACATGTACACTATAAAGTCAAAAAGAAAAATTATTTAAGTGTCTGGAAAGATTTAAAGACAAGAGTGAAACAGTAATACCCCATGACTCACATCTAAGTACGCTTTTTTTATTAAGTTTGATAACACGATAGTCTGACGTCGTATTGTTTTAACTTTTGTTTTTGTTTCCCTCGGACTTACGTGACATACATCTCGAACAGACCAATAAATCTGAACATCCCCAACAGTATACAAACCAGGAAGAGACCAATATATCTGTACATCCCCAACAGTATACATACATCTCGTACAGACCAATAAATCTGAACATCCCCAACAATATACATACAT
>BLSH010213537.1:511910-526964 GCA_018402905.1 Glandirana rugosa | reverse complement strand
GCTGAATTCATAACGCATTTGCACCAAAATGGTGCAGGACCCTTTTTTGGTCCGCCCCGGAATCGGATCATATGGGTGTTCACACCTATGATCCGATTCCTGGATCATTTCACAGTTCACACTGCGATCTGCGAACCAATCTGGGGGTGTTATTAACCTTGTATTGACACAGAGTCCAGTGTGAACCGCTGGCGATTCAGGTGGGTTGCGGGAATCCGCACTGGAATTGTGCTGGTTCCTGCATCGTACAAGTGTGAACTGAGCCTTACGGTTAGTGAAAAATAACCAAAAGATCATTCAATGCTCCAGTCATTATTTGCAGCATTTATATAGCGCCAACAGTTTGCGCAGCACTTTACAATATTAGGGCAGACAGCACAGTTACAATTCAATTCAATACAGGAGGAATACATTGATCTACTTTCCTGCCATCAAATTTAAAGCAGAACTGACGTTCCGCTATAACAAACAGAGAGCAGGCAAGCTTTATTGAACATGCTATGCTTCTTCTGCAGTAACATGTCTCTACCTGCCTACTCGCTGTCATATCCTGCGCAGCAAACTAAGCTGCACAGCACCGGGCCAGGTCGGTTTTTGAGTGCTGAGATGATGGCCTCCTGCGCATGTTCAGGATTGACATCATCCAATGAAGAGGCCCAAAGACCAGCACTCAGAAGACTATGCCACGTCGGCAAGGGACCAATGGACGGGTGAGTATTAAAAGGCTTAAGTCCCTTTCACATGTGTAGACCAACCAGGTTCGCCTGTCAGTTTTTTATTCTGACCCAATCGGACCCTCCATTCACCTCTATGGAGCAGCCATGTGTCTGTTTACACCCACCTACATCCAATCCGATCTGCTAAAAACAGAGGGGTGGGGATCTGTTCCCCTTCCATCTAGCAGATTGGATGGCAGCCAGGTCTTAACAGACAGGCAGTCCTTTTCCATCTGACCACCCATAGAGGAGAGTGGGCTGTGTCTGCGTTTCCATACATGGTTCTAATCTCGGCTGGTTCAGCAGGAACCAGCCAAGATTTGAACCAGTAATGGGCAGGCTGAATGCACCAAGGTGACCTGATCGATCAGCTTGGGTTCAAACAGTCTGCCGGATTTGCTTCCAATTATCGCTTTTGGCTGCTATAGCCACTAGCAATAATCACTGTCTTCTCCCAGCATGGACAGCTTCCCCCACCGGGAGAATACAATTGCTCAGCAGGAGGGATTCCCCTGTCAACACTGTAGATGCGGGAATCGTGCAAGTTTCTTTGCTGCAACCCGTGGTTGCAAGATATTTGTACCATCTTATTGCTATCCTTGTCCCCATTCAGAGATTAACCCTTTCCAATGGTCCAGATCAACTATGTCACCAGGAATAAAGAGAAGGTAAATCCAAAATTTTGAGTGATAACTGGACCAGCAATAGAAGGGAAATCTTCCAACGAGGACACTTGTTCCCATGATAACTGCCTAACGTTTCGTACACACGGTACGATTGTCATATGACCGCACTTCTGATTTTTGTCAAAAACACGTGCCCATGATTTTGTAAAGCGTATTGACCATACGAAAATTGTCGTTCGACAAAGGCGAACATAGTGACGTACTACGAGAGTATAAAGAGGAAGTTCATTTTTGGTGCGTCACCCTTTGGGCCGCTTCCACTAATTTCGCTATTAAAAAGACATTAAAAAGATGATAATGTGCGCTGCATTTTCGTAATTTAATTTGCTGCATCACGAATGTTAATTCTGGATTAGGATCGCCAGTTTACACAACCAAACTCTTCCGGCTTGTTCCTTGATTCCGAACATGCGTGTTTGTACTTTCGACTTTTGTGTGTCGATTTCTGTGCTGACCATCCGAAAATCGGACGTGGCCTTGTCGATAGACAAATTTACTTGTCTGCTCATCCAGCTTTTGTGTGACGAAAAAAGCAAATCGGCTGTCAAAAGGAGCATACTAAAGGTAAGAATTTCAGACGACAGGCTGACGAACGACAATTCCCATCCGAATTTTGCATCGTGTGTAGGGGCCTTTAGGCAGGCCATAGACAGTTTGAATCTCAGTCGGTTCAGCAGGAACCAGGTGAGATTCGAACCATGTATGGGCAGGCTGAGTGTACCAAGTTGATCAATCAATCAATTTGGGTACAACTAGCATGCTGCATTTTACCTGCGATTATCGCTAGTGGCTGCCGGGAGAAGACAATGGCCCGGTAAGAGGGAATCCCGCATCAACGCTGTCTGTGTTGATGGGGGAATCAAGCAAATTTCTTTTCTGCAACCCGTGGTTGCAGGAATGAAATTCGTTCTGTGTATGGCCAGCCTTAGAGTAGATTTTTCTGACACTGGAACATATCCTCTCACTTTCCGCTGAGTCTACAGGGCGTGAAGGGAAATCTTCCCAATAAGACACAAAAACTGGCAGCAGCTTTAATCCAACCCATACTTCTATTTAAAATTGTATGAAAAATAAAAAAATTCTTTATATACAGTACACACACTTTCACATACTTTATGTATACTTTTATATACTTGAATTACTGAATTTTAATGAAAAAAAAAAATACCCTTGAATGAGGCCCTCCTGCAATGCAAAGGTTAAATGCTTGTTAACTCTAAGGGCAGGGGAAGTGATGACACAGGAAGTGAGAAGGAATTTCCCCTCAATGACATCACAGTAATAGGTTAGAACTCTTCCTTGTGCTACCCAAAAAAAAAATATATAACTGTGTGTGGCTTTGATGCCCATTCTCATGCTGCTTTTACTTTAGCAATCTTTCAGACATCAGAGCAATGATTCCGCCACAGGACGGAGCGGGGCTAGTGTACAGGTCTGGATATAGACTAGGGCAGCAACCAGAAACACAAATTAGCATGCTGCTGTCCTGCTGCGGCCAGCTTGGTGACAGAGCTGTGTTTGTGTGGTTGCTTGTGAGCTCAGGCTGTTCTTTTGTATGGCATGGTGTATGAAGCGTGGAGGAGAAGGTATTCCCTGGGGAGGAGGAGCAGCTGCCCCCAGGAGCCCCTCCCCCCTCTGGTCTTCTTACTGTCAGGCAGGGCTGTGATCATGTCAGGGGGACAACACAGGAACTGGCACACCCTTCACTACAATGTACATGTGCTCAGGCTGTCCTCACTCCAACATAATGTCCCTGGCTGTGTCCCTGGCAAATCTGTAACTCTTCCAGTAGTACAGGACGGATCCTTTTCTGTTTCTAGCATACATAATTTTGCATCAGGCAGATTTTTTGGACCCATACAGTATACTCCTTTCCCTCAAGCTAATATAGGACCTATATTTGATACCATGAGCTAGGGTTCATGCACACAGGCATACAGTACTCTGTGTTCAGATCCATCATTTATACATATCTGATTGCAACAGTATAATATTCCATGGTCCCAACTCCCAAGCACAATAGTCCTTACTGGTCTGCGGTGTAAAACAAAAATGGAAAAATCTGTGTTCAAAGGTGGGTGTATGGAGTGTATCTTACGCTTTATGTATGTAAACATTTGTGCTAAAGTTTAATATGTACAGCACAAATGTTACCTGCATCCTAGCAGTGAAGGATGGTAGGTGGCAAGAGCTGTCTGCATTCTAGCAACGCTGGACAGTAGGCAGCAGGAGCCACCTGTATCCTGGTAACCAATAGGAGGAAAGGCAAATTGGAGTATGTTTTACACTGTATGCACATAAAAGTTTGTGCTGATGTTCATATGCGTGGAGCGCAAATGTACTCTATTTGAGTAATGAATAAGGGTAGCTGGCATGAGCCGCCTTTGTCCTAACAACCAATAGGAGGATGAGGATATAGAACATATTTTGCACTGTATGCACATAAACATTTGTGCTAACGTTTACATGCGTGAAATGCAAATGTACTCTATTTAAGCCGCCTGCATCCTGGTAATGAATAATGGTAGCTGGCAGGAGCCACCTGGGTCCTAACCAATAGGAGGATGATGATATGGAGCATATTTTACACTGCATGCACATAAACATTTGTTCTAACATTAACATGCGTGGAATGCAAATGTACTCTATTTAAGCCGCCTGCATCCTGGTAATGAAAAATGGTAGCTGGCAGGAGCCACCTGTGTCCTAGCAACCAATAGGAGGATGAGAATATAGAGCATTTTTTATGCTGTATACACATAAGCATGTGTGCTAACGTTTACATGCGTGGAATGCAAATGTACTTTATTTGAGCCACCTGTATCCTAGTAATAAATAATGGTAACTTGCAAGAGCCACCTGTGTCCTAGCAACCAATAGGAGGATGAGGATATAGCGCATATTCTACACTAAAAGCATATAAACATTTGTGCTAACTTTTACATGTGTGGAATACAAATGTACTCTATTTAAGCCGCCTGCATCCTAGTAATGAATAATGGCAGCTAGCAGGGCCCACTTGTGTCCTAGCAACCAATAGAAAGACGAGGTTACACACATATTTTATGCTGTAAGCGCATACATAATTGTGCTAATGTTTACATGCAGGGAAAGCATGTACTCTGTTTGAGCTGCCTGCAGCCTAGCAATGAATCATGGTAGGTGGCAGTAGCCACCTGCATCCTAGCAGCTCTGGACACTAGGCAGTGGGAGCCATCTGGGTCCTAACAATTGCTAGGAGGATGGACATATGGAGCATTTTTTAAGCTGTAAGCATGTTAACATCTATGCTAATGTTTACATGTGTACAACACAAATGTACTTTATTTGAGCCATCTGCATCCTTGTAATGAATGCTGGTAGTTATCAGGAGCTGCCTGCAATCTAGCACACAGGACACTAGGCAGCAGGAGCCACTTGCATTCCGGCAACCAATGGAAGGATGGGCATAAGGAGCGTATTCTACACTATATGCATGTAAAATGTGGGCTAGTGGCGTGGGGGGGGGATGCCCCGGGGACCCGGCCGGGGCGGGGGCCGAGGGATAGCCCTGAGTCACCCCCTTTGGGCTCTCACGGTAGGATCTTTGGGCCCAATACGCTTTATCCTCTAAGAGGAGCCAGTGGTCAACCCCCCGAGTGGTATCTACGGGCGCTTATTTTATTTTATTTTATTTTATTTTTCTTTTCATTTCCCTTTTATCTTGTTTTAATTTATTCTATTCTATTCTATCTTTATTTTATCTAATTTAATTTATCCACCTATCTCTAATTTATGTTCATTATATTTTTTATTTGTTGTCATATTTCTCAATCAAGTTCTATGTGGCAAATTGTATGTAACTCATTTTAAGCTTTACCCTGTCGGCATGAAGGTTATGTACGGCCATTTCCATGTCATGGTTGTCCAACTTGATCTATGCTCACTTTTTCATTCATGTGATATTGTGAAATTTCAATAAAAAATTTTGATTATAAAAAAAAAAAAAAAATGTGGGCTAGTGTTTACATGTGTAGAACTCAAATGTACTCCATCTGAGCTATCTGCATCCTAGCAATGAAGGATGGTAGGTCGCAGAAGCCCACTGCATCCTAGCAATGCTGGACACTAGGCAGCAGGAGCCATCGGCATCTTAGCAACCAATAGGGTACATTTGTACTATACATTGTTTGCATGTAAATGTTATCAAAAATGTTACTTGTGTACAGTGTTTGGATAAGACATTTGGGGGATCTTGCTGCCAGAAAGAACGTTGGTAACATCATATGCCCCATGTGCATGGGGCCTTTGATAGCCTAGTGTTTCATGGGAGTGTAGCACTATTCCCGTAGGAGCTACTTTAGTATGTTCTATCTGTTACTCTGCCTCTCAACCCCAAAGAACTGTCCCAGCCCCTCTGGCACACCTGGCAATAGTGTGAGCGCAAGGTGAATGAGAAACACACACATTGTTATAAAACACAGAACATTAACTGAAATTATGAGCAATATACCGCAATAGTACAGTACATTCAGGCTGTGTCAGGAACGGTTTCACCTGCTGGTGGCACTGTAGCTCCCCGACCTATGGGCTGCAGTTCCGGGGTCCACCAGTGGGTGTCCCTCAGCAGTCAGAGGCTGACGGTCGGTAAAGATTTTACCTGCTGATGGCGTTGCAGTTCCGGTGTCCACCAGCAGGTGTCTCTTGGCAGTCAGGTGCTGACATTATGCCCTGCAATCAGGCATCACCTAATGCTGATTGCAGGAAGCATATTTGAGCCCTGGTTCACATTGGTGCATTTTGGCATGCGATTTGACATGTCAAAACGCATGCCAGATCGGCGGCAATTGCCGTCAATGGCACCGTCCTAATCGGTGCGACGCTGCATTTGCTGGAGCAGCAGTAATTTCCAAAAGTAGTTCCTATACTACTTTTGGCGATTTCCATTGACATCTGTGCATCAACCCGCACAGATGTCTCTGAAATCGCACCTGAAATCAGGACTGACATGTGGGAATGAAATGGTGCGAGTTCAGCTGAACTTGTGCAATTTCATTCCTGCACCAATGTGAACTTAGGCTAAACCTGGGAAGTACTGTGATTCTTTGCCTTGGTATTGTCTCCTTGTGCCCCTAATCTGCGTTCCTATGTTCCTGTATTCCTGAAGCCTGTTTCCCGTCTCCTGTCCCTAGACTCTGACCCTGATCCTGCAGCCTGATCCCTTCCTACCCACTCAGTCCATTTCCTGACTCCTTTTTCTTGTCCTGTCTGTTCCCAGCTCCACCCTGCTTGATCTCCTGTGTATGACCCTGGCTCTGGCACGTTTATGATTTGGTTATCCCTTGCGCTGTACATATTGGATTTAGTCTGTTATTTATTGTGTGTTCACTGTTGGTTTATTTACTGGTTGTTTTTCACTATTCACTATATTGGAGTTGTGTTTTCTTGTTCATTTATCATATAATAAATCATAATATTTACACTTTACCTGCGTTTGGTACACTCTGTTGCAGTCCACACATTTCTGGTCACAACGGTCCTTGACATAATACCAAGGCCAGTCCTGACCAGAAGTGGCTGCACAGAGAAGCCATCTTGGTTTTGCCTTTGTGGTAAAATGCATCCGGAGGAGGTTATTTATTTTTCTCTGCTGGTGACAGAGGATAATGAATACTGTTGACAGACATTTAAGGAGTGGACCAGTGACCAGCTATTAGAATGTATCCGACTTGCTCATTCCCTAGTTGATCAGGGCAGTATGTTGTTTGGAGATGTTCATCCTTTGATTCAGGTGTGTGCAGTGTTGGCTTTGTCCAGTACTTCTAAGGGCAGTGATGATTTTTCTCCCCTCTTCAGCATGGCTCAGATAGAATCTCTGGTGTGGTTGTTAGAGGATGACTAGGCTTACTTCTTTGAGCATTATTCAGCATGCTCCCTACAGGTGTTAGTGGAGTGTATTAACACAGTGCAGTCACTTGTCAGACAGGCCACATGTAAACCGAATTTTGTTCAACCTTTACTACAGGCATGGTCAGATATATTGCACTCAGCCTCAGTGAGCTTGCAACAACCCATTTCTGCTGCCAGAGACCTGCCTGCTCAAATGTCTCTCTCTCCATCACCTACAGCAACCACAGTCACAGCCCAATATACCCTACTACCAACCAAGTATCAATACCCTATTTCCACCTGCCGCACCTATCCTGCCTTTAAGCGATCTATCTCTTCTCCGCTGCCTGCAACAATCCCACAAAAATTCCCCATAGCAACTACTTCCTATTTCTTACCATACTCCAGCTATTCCCTTCCATCAGCTGCACCCCCTATTTACAGCCCTGCAGTCACTTACAGATCTTCAGTGGCTAAACCTAAGAAGAAACTGAAGTTTTTCCCATCTCGCACAATCCTGCCACTATCCAATCCTGCCTCCACACCAACCGATCTGTTCCAGTCTGCTTCCACACCAGCCAATCTGCTTCAGTCTGCCTCCAGGCCAGCTGATCTGCTCCAGTCTGCCTCTACATCAGCCAATCTGTTCCAGTCTGCTTCTACACCAGCCGATCTGTTCCAGTATGCCTCCACTCCAGCCAATCTACTCAAGCCTGCCTTCACACCAGCCAATTTGCTCCGGTCTGCCTCCACACCGGCCGATCTGCTCCAGTCTACCTCCACGATTGCCAATAGGGTTTGTTCTGCTTCTGACAGACCTGAACATGCTACCCAGCCTGCTCATCCGGTGCCCGCTATCCAGACTGCTGATCCTGTGCCTGTTGCCCAGCCTGCTGATCCTGTGCCCACTGTCCAGCCTGCTGATCCCGTGTCCTCTGCTTAACCTGCTGATCCTGTGCCTGCTGTCCAGTCTGCTGATCCTGTGCCCGCTGTCCAGTCTGCTGATCCTAGGCCTGCTGTCCAGTCTGCTGATCTTGTGCCCACTGTCCAGCCTGCTGATCTTGTGCCCCGCTGCCCAGCCTGCTGATCTCGTGCCCCGCTGCCCAGCCTGCTGATCCTGTGCCAGCTGCCCAGCCTGCTGATCCAGTGCCCGCTGCCCAGCCTGCTCATCCTGTGCCCACTATCCGGCCTGCTGATCCTGTGCCCTCTGCGCAACCTGCTGATCCTGTGCCCACTTTCCAGCCTGCTGATCCTGTGCCCGCTGTCCAGCCTGCTGATCCTGTGCCCGCTGTCCAGCCTGCTGATCCTGTGCCCACTGTCCAGCCTGCTGATCAAGTGCCCACTGCCCAGCCTGATGATCCGGTTCCTGAAGCCCAGCTTGCTGTTATGGTGCCCACTGTCAAGCCTGCTGTTATGGTTCCCGCTGTCCAGCCTGCTGATCCTGTGCCTGCTGATCCTGTGCCCGCTGTCCAACCTGCTGATCCTGTGCCCGCTGTCCAGATGATCCAGTGCCTGCGGCTCAGCCTGATAATCTGATTCCCAGCCTGCTGTTCTGGTGCCTGTTGTTCTGGTGCCCGCTGTTGAGCCTGCTGTTCCAGTGCCCGCTGTCGAGCCTGCTGTTCCGGTGCCTGCTGTCGAGCCTGCGATTCCGGTGCCCGCTGTCGAACCTGCTGTTTCGGGGCTCACTGTCGAGCCTGCTGTCCCAGTGCCCGATGCCCAGCCTGCTGACTCAGTGACCGATACCTAGCCTGATGCGCCTCTGCCTGCTGCCCAGCCTGATGCACCTCTGCCCGCTGCCCAGCCTAATGTGCCTCTTCCCACTGCCCAGCCTAATGTGCTTCTTCCCGCTGCCCAGCCTGATGTGCCTCTGCCCGCTGCCCACCCTGATGTGCCTCTACCCGCTCCCAGTCTGATGTGCCTCTGCCCGCTGCCCAGCCTGATGTGCCGCTGCTCAGCCTGATGTGCCTCTGCCCGCTGCCCACCCTGATGTGCCTCTACCCGCTCCCAGTCTGATGTGCCTCTGCCCGCTGCCCAGCCTGATGTGCCGCTGCTCAGCCTGATGTGCCTCTGCCCGCTGACCAGCCTGATGTTCCGCTGACAAGCCTGAAGTGCCTCTGCTTGTTGCCCAGCCTGATGTGCCTCTGCCTGCTGCCCAGCCGGATGTTCCTCTGCCTTTTGATCCGATGTCTGCTTTCCAGCCTGCCTCTGATTTTCCTTTGACCAAAGTTCAGCTTAATCTTGTTGACTCTATGCCTATTTCCTTGCCGGATTGTCCTGTAAGATTCCATCTGCCATTGGGTCTGATACGTTTGAGGCTTTGTATACCTGGTATGGTTTCCCTGTTCGGCCTAAGGTTCTTTTCTCAGTTGCCTCGATTGGGTCCCTCCTACAATACGTTTCTCCGATGGCGCCAAAGCCTGGTGGTCTGGACATACCCTTTGCAATTGGTAGCCACGTTTACCTTCACGACCTTGGTAGTGGTGAGCCCTAGGAGGTAGAGCACCATTTTTGCCTTCCCACAACCTGGATGCGGTTGCCATGACTCCAGGTGCATTAGGGGACCCGTGTCAGAT
This sequence comes from Glandirana rugosa, assembly GCA_018402905.1. Classification (NCBI taxonomy): domain Eukaryota; kingdom Metazoa; phylum Chordata; class Amphibia; order Anura; family Ranidae; genus Glandirana; species Glandirana rugosa. The sequence continues at coordinate 517,121 of BLSH010213537.1, read as the reverse complement.
AACCAGTGCCCTGGGGAAACCTGGATGGCCGTTGAAGTGTGAAACAAGTCCTGGAAATCAGTCAAGCTACATGATTGTAACCAGACATTCCGGTGTCAGAGGTTTGGTGTTGTCACATGACCCCAGGGCTAAGTTTGCGAATGGCCCATGGTAGCTCAGCATTGGGATTTCTAGTGTTTGGAGGGATCAAATGTCCAATGCCTCTAAGAATCTGGCCAATGGGGTATCTAGCCAGTTACCAGACCCAGGCAGTGGAACACCTGGCTTCTTTTTGGATCCCGGCAGCAGGGCCTCTTATTTGAAACCCGGCACTCCTTGGACTTATGAGACATTTTCGTTCTGGACTCTTTCTGCTATGGCTGGTTGGAGTGTCCAGAGGTCACTCCTTCGAGGGGGGGGACTGTCAGGAAAGGTTTTAACTGCTGGTGGCACCGTAGCTCCCAGACCTATGGGCTGCAGGTCCGGTGCCCACCAGCAGGTGTCCCTCAGCAGTCGGAGGCTGAGGGTCGGTAAAGATTTCACCTGCTGGTTGCACTGCAGTTCCGGTGATCTTGTATAAATTCCTTCCACCAAAACAGTCACTACTGGCAGAGGGCATATCAACTGAGCAGGAGATTTGTTGGAAGCATTTGGAACAGCAGGTTTTCGTGGCTGGACTTGTGCTTCCATCCTCTTTTGGCGTTGGGAATTCTGTTTCTGTTGACATTTTGGAGGCCTGGAGTAATTTCTGATGGAGACAGCATAAACTGCAGATGACCTCCACTGTTCCCTTGCAGGTTCAGTGAAAGTTCTTCTTGAAGGCCTGGGCCGTCTCTCCATCCTTGGATCACCCCTCTGTGGTTCACGCCAGTCTTCTGTCCCCTTTGGTGGACTTGGGCATACTCTCTGGTAATGACCCACACCTCCACAGTTCAGGCAGACGTCTTGACTCGTTGGCTTCTGGCCAGGTTCAGCAGACGAGGCCAGTGGTACTTTAGGCCCGGTAATACCGTCGGACAACTCGGTGAGCTTCGCTGCCAGCAAGTTCATCTGTATCTTCAATGCTGCTATTTCGGACTCGATATCCAACTGCTCTGCTTCTTTGCACAACTTGCCTTGCCTTGATTATCCGTTCATCATCTCTCTTAACTGGGACACCTGAGTCTTCAGGTGCTCGATCTCTGAGTCACGATTGACTGCACTGGTTTTTCTGACCTCGACAGTAGATTCCAACCTTTGACCCTTCTTCTTGCTTTCCATCAGGGCCTCCTCTTCCCTAATGATCTTCATTAGTTTAGAGTAAGTGTGGAGGTTACTCAAGCACTGGACCTGAAACTGTAGCACAATAGGATCCAGTGGCCGTGCTCCTTTGATCATCTGTGATACCAAGTTCTTGGTTGCAGCTTTGCCTTCCATTCCACCCTTCATAATGATTTTGTGCACAATCTTATCTTGCCGCCTGGCATAGACTGATAGCTCTCATCCTTCTCTTGATAGGTGTGGCCAAAGAGATAGAGTAACTCCATGCAGTCCTCAGTTCCTCCATAGTTCTCTCAAAGTGCTTATAGACACTCAGAAGCAGTGCAACTGGGCTTGTTTCTCTTCAGGCTCCGAATCACATTGGAAGCTGGGGCTTGCAGACTTTCAATCACCCTCTGTGGCTTTACTGTATCGGCTACTTCCCATTCTTCAACTGCCTGGAACGCTTGATCGAACCAGGTGTCAAAGTCATCCTCTCCAGAAGGGATGGGAACTCTCCCCGAGAAGAACTGTAGCTTTCGATATTCAGCCCCAGAACATACTGGGTTGCCCTGCTGGCGTTTTGATACCAAGTCTTCCAGGACTGTAAGGAACTCTGGCTCGATCATGGCCAGGGTTGTTGTAGAAGGGACTTCTTCCTTCTTGGCCTCAGCTTGGCTAGGACTTGCTGGAGACATGTCTGATGTGCTTAACTGAATTACGCGAGACTCCGTTTTATCAGCCAACTGTATACTGGTTTCTTGGAAACTGTCAGGGATTCCTTACTTCCACTCTAGTAATACATAGGTGCAAGAGGTCTCTTTATCTGGCCTGACATCAATCAACCACGTCTTCCGGTCTGGAATCAATGTCTTCATCTCTTGGCTGACCTGTTCTTCAGACCAGGCCCCGCCAGGGAGCTCAATCACGATGCTTGACTCTGGACGGGCGCCTTCTTCACAACACCACTGGGCCACAACATCGAGGTCCATCTTGGCACTTGTAGGGGTGCTGTCTTGAGTAGTTGATTGCAGAGTAGCGGGATTATCCCGGACGAACCCCCACATGTAGCCCTACCCCCTAGGAGGTGCTTTAGTATTTTCTATCCGTTACTCTGCCTCTCAACCCCAAAGAGCTGTTCCAGCCCCTCTGGCACACCTGGGAATAGTGTGAGTGCAAGGATCAATGAGAAACATATACGTTATTATAAAACACAGAAATTGTCTTTTATTGATCCCTTAACATATACAGATAAAAATATAAACATAAATGACAATCACATATCCAAAGGCAATAAAGGATTATCACATGTAGCAATGTCCCTCATCTGGTATGTGTAAAAAAATAACTGATTAAAATATAAACATAAATTACAATCCCATACCCAAACACAATAAAGGACTATCACGTGGTATTGTCCCTCATCTGGTATGTGTCATATAGAACAATAGAGGCAGGGTGAACCAAGTTTCAACCCTGTATCTCCACCTAGTGGTGGATAGTGACAAAAACAGATAAAAATATATGAACATAAATGACAATCATATATCCAAAGGCAGTGTAGGATTATCACATGTGGTAATGTCCATAAAGATAAACACTGAATGATCCAAGGTGCTTTCTGTTCCCAACACCACTTAAATGGGATAATCTGAAGTGCTGCTAAGGGAGCTGGTCTTTCCATCCGTGCTATTAAGTGCAAAATGCCCACTCACCAAATCTGTATGATCCCTTATTACAGGGGTCAATAGCGTTTGTGGAAACACAAAGGTTCCGATGGTATCAGCCGTGGAACCGGATATGTGGGTGAATGAGGGAGCTACAAGGAGTGGAAATGACTCCACAGAAGACGTATTTCTGTGGATAGGCAACAAACATTGGCAATAGGTTTAAAGAATGCAATGGAAGAACATTAACTGAAATTATGAGCAATATAGTTCAATAGTACATTCAGGCTGTTTCAGGTGATCCAGAACCTTAGAATAACCCCAAGAGCAGAGCAAACCCTTCGATAACGATAAATCAGGAAATAGCAATCTGTACCAGATTGCTTACCCTTACTCAGGTTTGGCTCTATGAGTCCAGGCAGGAGGAGAGCAGAAGACTGACTATTAGATTTCTCTCTTCTGTCTCCTGGCACCACAGGCCCAATAACAAACCCTGTATTCAAATCAACAGTCAATATCTTAACATTTTTAATAGGCTGTCCCACACATCCGCTGCATATACAGAGCCCTGAATATGTGTGTGCGAGGCCGTATGGCAATAGTAACTTCAGTCCCTTTGAAGTTAAATACATTTTGGCATCTTCAGCTAGCCACTTTCGTTGGTGCACTTAAATTCCTGGATGGCAGGCCTAAATAACATAACTGGCCCGGATCATTAAGTGAATAATGCAAGATTTTCCTCAGCAGGGTGAAAGGACAATGGCATCTGTATACAGTGTCTTTCTATCTAAGTGGCCTTGTATTCTGAGGCACTACAAGTGTCAGCAATATGACTACCAGCAATGATGTCTGTATACAGGGTTCAATATAACTCCGCCTGTGCAGTGTCCTTGTTTCCTGCAAATGGGCCCAGCCCTCTCACCCAATCCTGCGATCGGTCAAGGCCCAAATTAACTTTCTGGGACAGGCAGGCTTTCCCAATGGAGACTGGTCACCTCACACTGGAACGCTTCTCTGTCGGTGCAGGTGTGCCTGGATGTGCACCTGGGATCCTCGCTCCCTCAAGCTGGATGTCCCGACCGTTCCTAAGATCTAGGTCCCAAGGCCTAAGAACATGCAGTGCCCCTCTCTGAGGTCTTCTCTCTTCCTCTGCCATGCTTACACTAAATTCTCCTCATGGAATCAAGATGGAGTCTCTCCCTTCCTCTCTCCCAAAGCATGCTGGGTTGTAGTTCATTACTCCATACAAGGCTATGGGGCCATCTGATAAAGGGACTTCATATTCCAGAATGTCTTGCAGCTACTCTCTGCAGCTTGTTAAAGTCCCTTTGATTGGCCCCTGTAACTGCTTCTTCCACTGGCTGTTTCTTCTTATGCCCAAAGAACCACACCAGAGAGCAATGTAACTTGATCCTTCTGTGTGTCTCTGTAGCTCTACACAGATTACATTAAAGAGGAAGAAAACCCAAATGGGGTTTACTTTCCTCTACAATCCCCTGTAAAGTAGAATCATAATGGGCTACTATGCATCGCATAGTAGCCCATTATGTGCCACTTACCTGCAAACAAACCCTGCGACGTCCAGCGCCGTCCCCTGTGCTGGCGGTGTCCATCTTCAGCCCCTCTTCCTTCCGGGGCCGCGACTCCGGTCAGTCGCAGCGCACACATGCGCGTGGGAGCCGCCAGTCACAGCACAGTCGCAGTGGAGGAATAGCACGGAGGCCGTTTCTTCACTGCGCATGTGCCGACATGACGTTGGCACAGCTACAGCACTGCAAATCTCCTGAACTGTACAGGTTTAGGAGATATGCAGGGTACCTACAGGTAAGCCTTATCATAGGCTTAGATAAAAAATGTATAAAAAATCTCTGCGCCCACTATTAAAAATAAGGTTACAATGAGATAATAATAAAAAAATAATAAAATTGGTATTGATCGTGGCTGCTCGCATAAAACAAAAGATCAAGAAATTGTTCAAAGGTAACTAGAAAACAAAATACGCTCGTCGGTGCTAGTTATGGTTAAAATAATAAAAAAATAATAATAGAGTAACATTGGAATAAAAATTATCACCCGCGTCTCTAAAAAATATGTAAAAAATAGATTCGGATACTATTCCGAATGGACATCCATGGGACGTATAGAGGATTTGGACATGTCAAGTCCTCTAAACGTCACGACATCGACACGGTTGCAGTACAGCCGTGTACGCGTCACTTCTTTGCCGGAGGCACGATAAGGAGGTGACGCTGACACGACACTGACCGCCGAGGGTGCGCGTACACACGCGACGCTGACTGGCCTCAGCGCCGGGGCCTTCCTTCTC
>BLSH010213537.1:489681-507984 GCA_018402905.1 Glandirana rugosa | reverse complement strand
CCCCCCCCCCCCCCATGTCAGTACAAGTCTGATCGTTGGAGGAGAGCAGGCTGAGTTTCCAGCATAGCTAGAGAACTGACCACAATGTGTTCTCCTGCTTAGTGTGGTCAGTTCTTTTTATTAGGAAAGCAGAGGGACTGGCAGAATCCCCAGGGATTTCACACAAAGGAAGCAAAACAAAGAGAACAGGATATTTCATACAAGTGCATGGTACAGCAGGCACATATCCTGAATATGAAATGCTGGGGTAACAAACTCTTTAAAATACCTTTAGCATCAGACTAGCAATAACTGCAAGGAGGGTAAACGTGGACCCTTATGAGTTGCAATAAATGAATACTTTGTGAGCTGAAATAAGGACTTATAGTAAGACTTCCAACACTTAACTGCTTTTTTCATAACCGTAGCGATTCTGCACACTACATGATTGTGTTTTGGAATTAGATATGTGAAAATTATCATGAGATAAATTAAGTAACTAAGATAAAATAAAACTTCTGTTTTAGTGAACTGAGCCTTATGTGGCTGCTATAGGGGTTAGGTTCCAGTATGGCAGCCTTTGTCAACAAGAGGTTGCAAGGGGTTCCTCTGAGCAACTTTTGCTTCTCGGATAAGGAACTAACTGCTGCCAAAAATGATTTTTCTAGTTATCTTTAAGGGTGGGCGAGGGGTCTTCCTAATGAACACAATTGTAAGGAATACTCTTCACAATAACTTTCACACTAATGTACCATGAACTGTAGCTATAATAACTATCAACGGGGGCTCCTTGAGATCTGAAAGGTATTTTAAGGGCCCCTCTATATAAAAAGGTTTGAGAAAGGCTGGAGTATGGGATTCTCCTCCCTCATCCCCTCCAACCAGAATACACCCTGTGGTGCCTGGAAGCCAGTGGTGGGCCGTTCCATTGAGTATATTTGAGAAGCTCCCTTCTACTAGAAGGTACTACTTTGGGTGTTCATAGGTCTAGAGAGGTATAGCTGAACAAGTTGGAAATATAAATAACCCTAAACAGCCTAATCCAAGCTCAGTTGTCAAATCAAGCTGTTGAAATTAGGGAGGAGAAATTGGTCTATTGATGAACACTCTTTACCAGATCAGAGATAGGTAACACCAGCAATACAGGAGATATAGCTTTTTAAGGCTGCAAAAGATTTCTCCTGTTTTCAAAGCTCCTGGGGAGTATATTTCTATGGGTACAACACCATCGTTATGCAGCCCTGTATGAGTACACTGTAAAATAAAATAACAGAGCATGTTGTTCGGGACAATAGCCCAGCACCAAGTTAGAATGGGTAGAGTGACTGTTCATCGGAGATCTTCTGATAATAACACGTTGTTAGGGTTGCACAGTTTGTTTACACGGCAGTACTGTGACCTGTGGGATTGCATTAGTGAAGTGGTTTTGGAGTTCGTTCCACTCATCCCCATCAGACTCTGGATTGTAGAAGTTGCTGGCAGTCATTACTATTGTGTGAAATCGATTAACTAAAAGAATTCATTCACTGGCTAGTGGTCATGAGTTGATACTGTGCCTCATGAAAAAGTTGTGTGTACAAACTCTGGTCATAATGTCCAGCCAAGAACAATTTAGAACAAGCATTCAACGCTTTTGGAGCAAACATGCATGTTTAACTGATTTGAAAATGGAAAACTAAGCTTACAAAGGGATCAGCCATTAGATTTAAAGGGTCAGTCAATCCAGTTGATTAAAATTCCAGTTGTGGGTGGATGCTGCTGAGGGAATCACCCTGCTGGCTTCTTGCATAATAAGGGCTGCCATTGGGCTGGTACTTTACTGGCCTGTCCTGTAAAATTGGGACCAAGGTTACCAATGTACAATGTACATTTTTTTTTTCGTGAGGGGCAACCTTATAAATGCTTAAAATGACTTAAAACTACTAAAGTTAAAAAAAACTTTAAGTTTTATTTCTCAAATGTTTCCTCTTGTTTCTTTACATTTCTGTTTACTTTCAAGCCCTATAAAGATCTTACAATCATTCTAATGATCCCCATATGCATTAATTTCCTTTATGTTTGTGTCTACAATTCAGTGTCACGTATCTGATCTGAGGCCGAAATGCCGAGAGAGGCTCCCCTTGCGGCTAAAGCAGTATACCCCTGGAGTTGGAACAGGTGGTACAGTGCATAGAGAAGCACAGGTCACCAGTTGTGAAGGGGCGACTTGTGCTGAAGATCACCGGAAGACTGTAGTGGGCTACGAATCTGGAGCAGATGGTTGGGCCAGCAGTGTTCTGTGCGAGGATGACTGTGAAGGCCTGGCAAAGGCGTAGCACACACAGTGTGAAGACTGGAGATAAGAGTAGCAAAGTCAGGGAAGCAGACCATGGTCAGCACAGGTGATCAGATTAGGCAAAGGCCGTAATCCAGGCCGAGGGTCAAACACAGGAGATCAGAAAGAGCAAAGTCCTTTAAGCAAGCCTGGTGTCGAGCACAGGAGATCAGGCAGAAGCATAGTCCATTAGGCAAGCCGAAGGTCAAATACAGTAGATCAGATCAGGACCAGGTCAGGAAGCAAAGCCGGGTCACAAAAGGGATTCAACAGGATACAGGACACAGGTTCAGGAACACTGGTGAGCTGAGACAATCCCAATCCAGCAATTTGGATGACACATGGACAGCCTTTTTATAGGCCGGCAAACAATCTCATTGGTCATGCTGTGCGGGCATATTGCGCGTGTGCCGCCTTGTCCTGTCATGCACCCGCATGTGCAAATGCACCCTTCTTCTGTGCATGGGTGTGGGAATGCGGCGATCATGCCCATTTCTCTGGCAGTGCCCCCCCCCCCCCAAGGGGCAGCCTCCGGATGCCCAAGCTAGCCATCTTTTCTGGGGGGGTACCCTTTCCACTTAATGAGGTACTGGATTTGTCTACCCCTCCTCCTGCAGTCTAGAATTGCCTCAACCTCAAATTCGGGCTCACCTTCTATTACGACTGGAGGTGGAGGCAGCTGTTCTCTTACTGGAAATTAACTGGAACTGCAGGTTTGAGGAGAGATGCATGAAACACTGGATGGATCTTGTAGGAGCTGGGTAATGCCAGTTCAAAAGCTACTGGGTTAATCATCCTTTTGTTCTTGACAGGCCCGATAAATCTTGGACCCAACTTTCGGGATGGACAGGCTAGTCTGAGGTTCATGGCTGATAAACACACCTTGTCTCCTACTTTGAACATAGGGTTGTCCTTTGTTCCATTGTCATAGTACTTTTTCTAATGGTCCTGGACTTGCTGCATGGCCTCCCGAAGCTGTTGGTAATTGGATTGAATAAAGTTTTTCCGGTCTTGAACTGCAGGAACTGTTGCTTCCGGTACAATGTTGGGCAGGAAGGTAGGGTGATAGCCCAGAAAGGGGACTGATTCATGGCGGTGTGTACGGAATTATTGTAAGCAAATTCCACACATGGAAGAAGTGAAACCCAGTCATCTTGGGAACAGGTACAGAAGCATCTTAGGTATTGTTCTAGCGTTTGGTTTGTCCTCTATGTTTGATCATTGCTTTGTGGGTGGTAAGCAGAGGAGAGGCAGGCTTCAATGAACAAGGATTTACAAAGGTCTTTCCAGAATCTGGAGGTGAACTGGGCTCCTCTATCGGACACTATGTTGTCTGGTAATCCGTGCAGCCTGACCACTTCTTTGGTGAATATGTTTGCTGTTTCTACAGCAGAGGGTGTGACCATCATGGGCAGGAAGTGTGCCATCTTGGAAAGGCGATCCACCACCACCAAGATGGTAGTGAATCCTTCTGAAGGAGGCAGATCAACGATGAAGTCCATGGAGATCTTCCTCCATGGTTGTTCAGGAACAGGCAGTGGCCTCAGCAGACCCCAGGACTTGGAGTTGGGCCCCTTGTTCATTAACAGATAGTGCATGAGTTGACATTTTGCAGTTCTGAGGTACTCCAGGTTCTTATGATCCGTGAAGATCGTGATGGGATGGGTAGATCCTTCCAGCAGATATCTCCAGTCTTCTAGGGCGAATTTGATGGCCAGTAATTCTCGGTTGCCCATGTCATAATTCCTCTCTGGAGGACTCATGTTCTGAGAGGTGAAGGCCACAGGATGGAGAAGGGCCTTTGGTCCTTGACCCTGGGATAGAATAGCTCCTGTTGCTATCTCTGACACATCAATTTCCAGCACATAAGGCAGTGCAGGGTCTGGGTGCTGCAGTACTGGTGCTGAAATGAACCGGCCCTTGAGTTTATCGAAGGCGATCTGGGACTTTGGGGACCACTGAAACCGGCCTTGCTTGCGTGTCAGCTGTGTCATGGGTGCGATAATTGCAGAGAAGCCTTTCACAAGCCTGCTGAATAGATTGTTGGACCCCCCTTTTTATCTGATGGTGCTGGCCACTCCAGAATTGCTTTTACCTTCTGGGGATCTATTGCAACTCCTCCCAGGAGAAATGACAAAACCCAGGAACTGAATGGTGGCCTTCCCGAAGTCACACTTCTCTACCTTAATATAAAGTACATGCTTCCTGAGAGTTGCGAGTACCTTCTTCACATGGGTGCGATGAAGTTCCAGGGTGGCAGAGAAAATGAGGATATCGTCAAGGTAAACGATAACAAAGTTGTCAAGGTACTCTCTGAAAATATTGTTGACCAGATGTTGAAAAGTAGCTGGGGCGTTGCATAACCCAAATGGCATGACCAAGTATTCATAATGTCCAAAACGAGTTCTGAAGCCGGTCTTCCATTCATCTCCCTCACCGATTCGAATGAGATTGTATGCACCCCGTAGATCTAGTTTAGTAAAGATCTGGGCCGTGCAGAATCATTGAAAAAGTTCAGGGATGAGAGGGAGTGAGTAGCGATTCTTGATAGTGATCTTATTAAGATCTCTATAATCTACTGAGAGTCCCATCTTTCTTCCCTACGGAAAAGACACCTGCTCTGGCAGGCGAAGAGGAAGGCCGAATTAACCTTACATATTTCCTCTTTACAACAGGTTAAATTTAAAAGTCTTGCTAAGATGAAAAAATAAAGAGTAATAGAAAGTTTGATATTAAGGAGAATCCACTGGGGACTTTTGAAGTAAGGGGTTCTGATGGAGACTCTCATATAAGGGGAAATTCTGATGTGTTTAAATATATACAGTATATATCAAGTAAAATGTGTTCATTCATTTAAATGTGATTTATTCATTTAAAAAAATGTTTTTTTTTTTGGCCAGTGAATTTTTGTAAAATATACAATGTGGTCCTCATATTGAAAAGTTTGGAGGACCCTGGTCTACACCATCCAGTGGCCAGCTCCCTCCCTGGAACATGCACATTAAAAGGGTATCCAAGGATGTTTTCTTACACAGTGACTTTGAGCATTGAAAGGAACTGTAGTTTTGCAGTCAGCAGGACGGTCCTTCCTGCTGGCTATTTTAAATAGCTGAGAAAACAGTTGCTGCGGCTACAGTGATAAACTGAAAATAAAAGTAGAAAAACTATTTCAAACAATACTTTTGAGTCAACAATGTTCATGCTATTTATTCATACCTAATGAAATTAATTAGGATTTCTTTAAAGGATAAGTCCACGTTTTAGAAAAAAATAATAAATGCACATTTTTTTGCAGGTAAAAAATGTGCATTTATTTATTTTTTATTTCGTTTTTTTTATTTATTTATTTTTTCTGTAAGCATTGCGCCAGCTGGTGCTATGCAGCTCTCCAGTGTATCTGTGTGCCTGTACATCCCTTACATCCTGTACAGGAAAGCAGATACAATCTGACAGAAAGAGAGAATGAACTACCATGGCGCTCCACAGCATTGTGGTAGTTCATTGAAACCTACAAGCCAACGACTGCTGCAAAGGCTGCTGGACCTCGTAGTTTTCCATTTACAGGACACTGTAAATGAGTGCCGCGGCCGGGGGTGAGGAGCCTGCTTCGGCCACTTTTTTTTTAATTGTGACAGCTAGCGAGGGGAAAAGATCCCTGCTAGCTGTCAGATTGGGGCATCGGGGGGTGCAGGTTCCGGTCCGTTTGTAACATTTTACATGTTACACCCTGAATATGGGAGGGTGTAACCTGTTATGAAAGGTGAATTTATCCTTTAGAGTGACTCTGTCATGAGAAAATGTTGGGGTCTGCCACTGGTGACCTTTTCTTTGAGAATGTTAGTTCCCTGGCCCTCATACTGATGCTCTGGTTTCAAACTTGTCAGAGTCTCTGACCTTGAAAAAGCATAAAGATGAAAAATTTTTTACACATTTCAGATACTTATTTACATTATGTTTATTGCAGGTTTGTAATCTCTGAATACATGCAGCGTGGTTTGGAAGCGAGCCTGCAGATGACACCCCAAAGGAAGCGCCTTCCTATGGGGTACCACCGAGAAGAGGAGGAGCCAGGGGCACTTGAGAAGAGGAGGTGCCAGGGGCACTTGAGAATAGGCAGAGCCAGGGACACTTGAGAAGAGGAGGAGCCAGGGGCACTTGAGAAAAGGAGGGGCCAGGGGCACTTGAGAAGAGGAGGAGGCAGGGGCACTTGAGAAGAGGAGGTTCGGCTCCACTCTGTGCAAAACCATTGCACTGAGCAGGTAAGTATGACGTGTTTGTTATTTTAAAAAAAAAGGGAATTTACGATCACTTTAAAGTAGACCTATAATGAAAATGTATTGTTTATAGTCTTGTTGGAATTTATACAAGTTAGTAAAAACATTTAAATATATTTACCATCCCCGGAGAAAATTCTGCTGCAAGATTCCTTCAGTGCTGTCCACATGTCTAAAGGTCTGTAGACTTGGTCATGGGTCTCTGAAGGGGAGGACCAAAGTTCAGACATGAAGCCAACACTGAAGAAAGTTTGCAGCAGCAAAAAACTTTTAGAAATGTTAGGATTTTAGACTTTCTATTACTCTTTATTTTTCCATCTTAGCAAGACTTTTAAATTTAACCTGTTGTGAAGAGGAAATATGTAGGCTACAATTGTTGTCCCGCTTTTTGAAAACATTTGTTTCCTGGCTGTTATGCACACCCATTGGCATCAATACTTTAGTATTTTCTGGGGCTCTGATTCAGTATGTAGGTCAAGAAAGTTGAAAAAAAGTCCTTGTCTGCATACTTGTTCCAGGTCCGTGATTCTTAGTATTGAATCAAGGTCAGGAGGATAGCCAGGCAGATAGCATATTCAAAAGGAAAATGCCTCTATGCTTCTTGTGTGACATATTTCCTTTAACATGGATAAATGTTTACATATGAATATAGGTGCACTTTAATGCAGCAAGAACTGAAACTTAGGGACTATTTAAAGGACAGGTAGATTTCACAGTTACCGTCTTTACTAACTAACTATTTTTTCTAAGTAACTTATTTCAAGCCAGCTGCTTCAATAAGAAGTGTCAGCAGAATTATGAAATACTAGTTAAATCCCCCAAGGGACCCATTGCACATAGTACTTGGTTCCATTTAAATATGTAGTGTGTTTGCAGTGTGGCATTGTCGGACAGCTCACACCCCCACCGCTATCCGACCACACTGGACAAAGGAGATGAATACTTAATTAGCTCTCACAGACAGCACATAGAGGAGAGTGGGTGGAACGAACAATGTACTCAGAGCTCAGGTAGCCCTTGCCCCCTCCTCCTCTGAAAGTTGCTAAATGGAACATCCACTGCTCTGCTGTCCAATTGTGAAGCACTGTGCCTAGAAAGCTAGCGAGTTCAGACCTACCTGTCTGCCACCAGCAGCCTTCTATTTCAGATCTGAGGAGAGTATACAGTTATAACTATTGGCTCATATTGTGAATGACCAAGTTGGAGAGCGACACTGTTTTAACAGAAACATAATCCCACAACCACAGACATCAGCTACTTACTACACTATGGTGGAGCTGCAGCATGAAATGGGTGGCTTATCTTCAGTGCTGGCTGTACCTACCCCATAGTAATGCCCATAAATTGGGCTTCAGCCTGGGGTGGACATCAACCAGCACTGACAGAACTAGAAATATACATTTAATTAAAAATCACGGCACGCATTTTAACAGGACCAGGTGCTGTGTGCACTAGGTAGTCTGGGGGATTCAACAGGAATTTTAAAATTCTGACAATACTTCTTCTTTCAAGAGTCTGATTTTTAGGTACATACCAGAGGTTGAACCACAAATGCCACTTGATAGAACATTGTTTTTAAATGTAAAGGCTGGTTGCTTGATGCCAAGGTGCCAACTGTATGGAAAATATACTCCCCAGCCTATTTAGTGTTCTTGCTGGAAACTTCAAGTTCAAGTTGCACTTTAAGGGAGTATAAATTTTAGAATTAATACAGTGGAAATAAAATCTGTAATACTAACTTTAGCTCAAACAGCCCGACACCCATGAGCTTTTGTGCCTGTGTTTTGTCGAATGCTGCCTTCTGTTGAAAAATGCCTCCGATGGGTCTGCGCATTCGCAGTAGCAAACGTCACTCTAGCTGATGTGTTGATCAGCTGCCGTGACGTCAACACAGCGCATGCACAGATCGTTGAAGGCACTATCTGATGCTATGCTAACTGCAGAGGGAGAACGTACTTGTCAGATTCTGCCTCATTGTTGCGGAGCGGGTTGAGGGTGTGTTGAAGGGCGGGTTTTGTGTGTGTTGCAACCCACCCTTAGACACAGATAAAACCCGCCATTCAACACACTAAATCTGCCCTGAAACACACACAACACACGCCCTTCAGCACACGGAAAACCTGCCCTGCAACAACGAGGCAGAATCTGATAAGTACGTGTTCTCCCTCCTCTGTTTGCATAGCGTTGAATAATGCCTTTTCGATGATCTGCGCATGTGCTGTATTGACGTCACACCAGCTGATCAACATGGCATGCGCAGACCCATCGAAGGCACTTTTCAACGGGAGGCATTTTTCCATAGAACACCTGCACCATATATATGTATGTTTCTTCTACAATAAATAGCCTGCCAGCTTGCAGTTTTTTAAAGAAAGACTTTTTCAGGCCAGGTAAAAGGGCTAGTTGGATGTGATCCAGGAGTAAATGGCAGGGCGCTTCACATTTTGATGTCCTGTGTTACTTGGTTTAATTAGATGAATTTGTAAGCTTTTTTGTATGTCAATCTCTGTTTTGAAAACATCTTTATTTTAGCTTGTTATATTACTTATTAAATATGCAAACTTGTTTTATATGTAAAAGATTATTTCATTCTGACAGACGGCTGTGGTTTGTTAGGTTGGAGTAATGACCAGTGTCTACACCATCTGATTGACAAATGTGCCAAGGGCTGCCTGTTTCACACCAGGAAATTTACTAACCAATCTGGATTCTGGCACAGGACAAATCCATTGAGAAAATATTAATTGAATGTACTACAGCTTTACGTGTGGGTTGGGAGTCTTTGCAGTGTAAACACCAGATACAGGGAAAACATGTTGGTGAACAAAAACTGTAGCTCATGTATCAGTTCTGAAAATAGTCTAATATGTTCTCAGATATACATTTCCGTTGACAAATGTATATGTCTAATGAATTGTACACTGATTTGTGTTTTTTTTTTTTCATATGGTGTTCATTTTGTTAGTACTTGTAAGGAGCCTACATAAAGTAATTTGCTGGTTTGCATAGTGAGCCAAAGAGCAGCATATAAATGCAGTCAGTTTACTTTACTTTGAAAACTGGTCAACTTTATCACATAATCCAATTCATGCCTCTTGCAGCACTCATTAGGATTCAAACTCACACTTAAAAGATACTGTATAATAATAAAAGCTGGAATGTAATTGGGAGACAATGGAGGCAGTGGGATTCTGCTACTAAAGGAGTAGAGCATGTTCACTTTGGAAAGTAGATGAGGTGAAGCTTGGTGAAAATATAGTTTGAAAAGAATACCTTATCATGTACAAAAAAAAATAGATGTTTGCTCATACATGACTGGAGGATTGAAGTCAGCACATCTTTACCTCATTCACTAAGCCAGCCTTTTTCAACCAGGTTGCCCAGGCACCATGGAGTGCCTTGAGGATTCTTCAGGGGCGCCTCGGCAAAATGCCTAAAAATTGTCCAAAAATTGTATACAGGCTGGCGTATGGATGAAGGCCGCCTTTTAGTTACACTAAGCCACAGGTTTTCATTGTGCACAATTACGTTCTAGGTGCTTGCATCCTAGCGACCAATGGCAGCATCAATTGATAAGGAGGATGGCAGTTGCCTGCACAGCATCCTTGTTTAACCCTCTCCTGACCCTCTCCAACAGTGTTGGGTCACATTAGCTGACTGATGGAAAACAACTGAGGGAGAAGAGAAACATTGGAATGCTAGTCAGTACCAGTTTGCAAAATTGTATTTGCTTTGGAAGGAGAAATCACCTCTAACACTGGGAGGTTGATTTACTAAAACCAGAGAGTGCAAAAGCTGGTGCCGCTGTGCATGGTTGCCAATCAGCTTCTAACTTCAGCTTGTTCAATGAAGCTTTGACAATAAAACCTGGAAGCTGATTGGTTTCTATGCAGAGCTGCACCAGATTTTGCACTCTCCAGTTTTAGTAAATGAACCCCTGGGTGTCCTACTTGGACTTGGATGTTGCTGAATTATGTAAACCTAAGAGAATCGTTTTTACATTTTAGAATGGGGTGCCTCAAGACTGTCCATAATTTTTAAAGGGTGCCTTGACTGAGAGGAGGTTAAGAAACATGGCACTAAGCTACATGAAAACGTATACTCCTATAATAAATCAATACTATAAGCCTATAAGTTCTACTTTACATCAGTATATTACTTAGCCTGTTAGCAGCTTAAGACTTCCTCTGGTTTGGTTCCAGGTAGCCATAGATATGCCATGAGCCATTTTCCAACATCCAGCTCATGTCTATGGCATCAGCTGACAGTCTTTGTTAAATAAGGAGATCTTGAAAGGACATATTTAAAAATGTGTTTGATCACCATTCCACAGAGAAGAGCCAATTCCAGATCTATCTGCTCACAACTCCCTCTTGTCTACTTTATAGACATTGTGACAGGGCTGTATCATTTTGATGGTGACCAACACTTGCTGGTTGTACAGGTATACACAGGCCTTATGGTATAGGGAACTGAACAGAGTTCGGGCTCCTCCTTCCTAAGCAGACGGGTTTCCTGCCAGGGAGCAGTAGATGCATGGACACAATAGGGTTATGGGTCTGTCTGGACTGACCAGGCCAACATCGGGAGATATGGTTACTGTAGGAGCAGCATGTGAATACCATTGTGTTCTGGACTAAGCGACTGCTTACCATTAGGCTGAGAGCCAATGTGGCCTGAGGCAAAGCCAGGAGGCTGTATATTTATTTTAAATGCTGGATGATGCTGGGTCTTATGTGTGGGAATCCTGCTCTATGGAACCTTTACTTTTAAATAAAAGTGGGCAAAATAAACCTTTAAAAAATGTTGTCAATTGGACTGCATTCTTAAAAGCTACCCTCTTCACAGCATAATTATAAAGAATGGTCCAAAAGAAGTGTTCAATAATATAAAAAAGAAGAAGCCAATGATGTAGACAGCAATGAGTCTTACATGAAGATGGTCAAATAATGTCTGTGTCTGGCTGTCCTTGTATGTCTACAAGATTTTTCATCTTATCTGACAGTAAAGTGGTTCTAAATGCAGAAGGATTTTTACCTTTATGCATTTTATCTATGCATTAAGGTAAAAAAACTTTGTCTGTGTGGCTGCCCCCCCACCCCAAATACTTACCTGAGCCGGATCTCGATCCAGCGATGTGGATGAGAGCAGCAGCTTTTCCAGATCTCTCTCTCCTCAATGGCTCACACGGCAGTGGGAGCCATTGGCTTCTGCTGCTGTCAATTACAGCCAGTGAGCCAATGAGGAGAGAATGAGGGGCGGGCCAAGCCACGCTCTGTGTGTGAATGGACAATGTCCATTCACAGGAGTGAAGCTTGGGAGCAAACCTGCTTGAGTGCCCTCAAAGGCTTGCTATTGGGGGCACTCAGCAGGGGGTAGGAGATAGGACCGCTTCAAAAAGAAGAGGATCGGGACTTCTCTGTGCAAAAGCATTACATAGAGCAGGTGTATAGTACCATGTTTGTTATTTTTATAAAGAAAGTCTTAACTATCACTTTAACTTAAAAAGCATGGTTTTTGTTCCAAATTCTCTAATCTCATGAAAGGTTAAGTCTGCTTGTGATTAATAATCCATTATAAATTGGCTGCAGTGGGAGAGGAGCTGAATGTAATATGCATCCTAAAATCTGTTAAAGTTTTTTTTAGGACATATCTATTACATTCTGAATCCTCAAGTGCTTAAAGTGAAACTAAAGGCTCACATTTAAAAAAAATAAATAAATAAACATGTCATACTCACTTCCTCTGTGCAGAGGTTTTGCACAGAGAGGCCCCTAACCCTGTCTCCTGGGGTCCTCCAACGGTGCTCCGGGCTCCTCCTCTTCTCAAGTAACTGAAGAAGCTACCATATATAGTCATGGCGTGTGTCTGGGCAGTGTCCTGTACCTCTGGATTGCGGCCAAATGATGCAAACTGACCACGCTAACGCAGATCAGCTTCTGTTCTCAGTGTGGTCAGTTTAGAACAGGGGAGGAAGGTGACTGGCAGGATCATCCAGGTACTTCAAATGCAATATATAGAGACTGTGATTTATAAAATATGCATATGTGAATACACACATAGAAAAAAAGTATTTAGGGTAACATTATTTATTTTTTATTAAACCTGCTGGTAAATCATACTGCTTGTGGTCATCTTAAGTTCAGTATGACCACTATTTGATAGAAATATTGCAATTTACTAAGCTATAGCAATATAAATGTGCCATAATATTCTTTATTTATAGCAATAAACTTAAAATAATAGTCACATTGGTGAAAATAAAAATTGTTATGGGGCATATTGCATGCATTATATTTTAATGAACTGAGTTTTCCAAGTGTTATGTGCTCTGACATTTCCATGCGACAGGACTATGAAGGCACAACAGTTAAACATTGCTGAAAACATCCAACAGTTTTATTCTTCTGTCAGTCATGGTGCAAAAAGCATAAGTGTGACCTCAGCCTTGGAGTCAGAATACATCTGACACATCTATTACACTGAGATTAGGTTCCCACTTTTCCTGCTGCTATTACTTTCTGTGCAGTTCCTCATTGCACCTGTCTGATGACACAGTTATTCAACAGCATGCTTTAAATGAAGGAAATATGATGGCACGCTTTGGTGGTTAGTTTTTTACAGGAAGCTTTTGAATATGTAATAAACTTTATGACTGCAGCTAAAATAACATACTGTTGAAATGAATAACTTCTGTCTATTTCCATATTCTCTGTACATTCTTCTGTTCATAAATTCTGTTGATCCACATTAGACTGAAAGGTGGCCCCTAGAATTTAAAATGTGTAAATGTAGTTTATTATTACTGGATGAATGTATATGTTTTTGACTGTTCCATGGTTATTTTTGAATAACTTCAGTTCTTATCAAACCTTTTTATAACATCTACTGTATTGAGGTATCTAATCATTTTTCTGCTGAATTTTGAGGTTACTCACAAATTCTATTTTCTATCGACCATTTTCATATTTAACTAATTGACATTAACGTTTACCTTCAATGAGATGTGTCTCTTGTGTTTCTGTGTCCACCTTTCATTGAAATCTTGCTCCTTTGAGAAATGAAGCATGATCTATGAATGGAGAATGGGTAGATGATAGTCCCTCCCCCTCCATTCATAGATCCTGTTTCATTCATAGAATCTGTATTAAAAGAGAAGTTTAAAAAAAAACTTACATACTCACCTGTGTGGATGCAGCATGGGTCCAATGCATCTGTCTCCCGTTGCCTCTAAGACTGAGAACTAAGACAGCTGATTGCTCAGTTTTCAGTGAGCAGAGAGCCAGTGACTCTCAGTCACTAGCTCTCTGCTCTGCCCCTCCAGTGCTGGGCTGTGGAGGTGGCGATTGCGGTTAGCTCAGACTCTCAGCAGCACACTGAGAGAGAAGTAGAGCTTTGGCCATACTTCTCCTTTAATGGCTTCTATGAATGGAGCAGCTAATGGAGCAGCTGGGCAGACATAGTCAGGTACTCTTGATAAGTGCCTGTCACAACCCCTTAGTTCTATGAACCCCCACTGCACCAGAAAATGATGGCAGCAGGGGTGGGGTTGAGCATCAGACAAGGAAGATTTCTGCGAAAATTAACACAACAGATACATCTCACTGAAGGTAAGTAATGTCCCTTGTGCTGATTTTTTATTTTATTTTTTGACTTTTTTGTTACAGATGTTGGGTTCATGCACATAGGTGTCTGAGTACCTTGTAAGAGATACAACTTCTCAACCTGTACACCTTTATTCTCTGGTGTGCATCAGTTATTTAGTGCAATCACTATTCATCTTAATGGTGGGTTGTCATGCACAAGCAGCACAGGTCAGTACAGTCTTAAGGCCCATACACGGTATGATTATTGGCCAACAACGGTCGTACAACAACCTGTTGTCTGATAATCCGACCGTTAGTATGCACAATTCAACAGCCAATTTCCAATTATCGTCCAACAGAAGTTGTCTGAGAAAACTAGAAAACTTTTGTTGGCCAACAAGGCGTTGGCCAATTTTCAGCTCGTGTGTACAGAAGTTGGCGCAACAAAAGTTGGAAGTGCAAACACGGATGCTCGGAATCCAGGAAGTGTTTGGTTGTGTAAACCTGTATCCATAATTCACAATTCACATTCACCTGAACTTCCTCTTTAAACGCTCGTAGCATGTCACTATGTTCACCTTTGTTGGACGATTACTTGACTACCGTCAGTATGCAAAACGAAATCACGAACAGCCAATTTGGACAAAAGTGCGGTCGTACGACAATCGGCGCACATGTACGAGGCTTTATACATTTACACATAAAAATATGCACTTCTATGCATTTTTGTCTTTTTAAGTACCATGCAGCACCAACCTATGCTGTATTTTGAAATACTACCAAAAAACCCTGCTTCATCAATGCTACCAATGGAGAAGGCAATAAAATAGCAGCCAGCAATAATTTGTTGACTACAAATATGTAAGGTACTGCCTAACTCATTTTGTCATCAGCAGATGTCTGCTGATGACGAAACGCATTAGTTGGGACCTGACGTATGACACAAGCACGCCACTAGCCGCAACCATTTTGTTGCAGTGTTTCAATGCTCAGTTTGATCAGTCATTTGTACAATTTTAATAAAGTCTTGAATGATTTTCTACGTACTTCACCATGGGAGTTTTTTAATTTTTGGTGAGAACTAAGTCATTGGGAAGTTGGCATGCTCATATCATTTGTGGAGCTGCCTATTTGATTCTACATGCACAGCCCATTGATTTCTGATGTCTGCTTGATGTTCGGTGCTGAAAATCCACATATGACACATGCTTATTTGACCACTATAATTTGAGGGTCCAACCTGTCTAGTAAGCAGACTTGCTGGAAACACTGTGGTGTCTTGTGCAATTCCTATCACACTGAAGCTGGTTTGGGGCTATCTGTCCTTCCAATATTTATTTTATGGACTTTTACAGCCTTTATATGTGATTTGAATGCTATTTAATACTATTGACTATCGCTGCATTTCTGGACATTTATGATGTATTTTGACCTTTGCTTCACGTCAGAACAGCTTCTTTCCCCATGCATGTCTATGGGAATGCAAAAAAGCAGCTTGTAGCAGTTTAGAAGGAGCCAGCTTCTGGTCATATGCACCCGTAGTGGATTATATATGAATTTAGAAGCTGAAATTGATTTTAGAAGCATGCCGTATTTGCAGCCTAAATCCCATTGACACTGGCTCTTAGCAGGGCAGACTTCATTCACCATTAAGTCAAATGTTGACCATCCTTGCACAAGGTTACAAACTGCAGAGCTCAAGTCTCTTAGGACATGGGCAGACACAAATTCATATGTTTTAGTCAGGGCTGGTGCAAGGATTTTTGACACCCTAGGCGAAACCTCATTTTGTCGCCCCATTGGCTCCACCCCTGACTCCACCCCCCGATCAGCGCCAATGAATTGCAGCCTGATCAGCGCCAATCAAATGCAGCCTCACCAGCGCCCATGAAATACAGCTTCACCAGCACCAATCAATACAGTCTCACCTGTGCCCATCATATACAGCTTCACCAGCACCAATCAATAAAGCCTCACCTGTGCCCATCAAATACAGCTTCACCTGTGCCCATCAAATACAGCCTCACTGGGGGGTGGGGGCAGAGGGAGGGTATTTGGCAGATCAGTAACTATTTCTATATACATTTGCAAATGGCATGTGATAATACAATCTCATTATCTCAGTCAGACAGTGTCAGTTTTTACATGAATCAATGCAGAGCAGCCAGGGACTGATCAACAGTGGCCAGGCGCCCCTAGGCGGCAGTGCGCCCTAGGCGGCCGCCTACTCCGCCTATTGGTAGAGCCGGCCCTGGTTTTAGTGCTTAGCTGTGAATTGTTATGGAGATCTGTATGGATACCGAAATATAAGGTGGTTTTAGTCTGTTAATGCAAAAACATTACAACATGTTTTCTTACATACTTGTACATCTATTATGGCTGAACACGGAAATTTGACTTTCATGTATGGAGTCCCATGTTAATTCTACAGTCCATCATCCAGAAGTTTGGAGAGGAGGGGATAACAGCTTTTTTTTAACAAAAAAGAAAGCTCCTCCCCGGGTCCCCTGTTGCTTATTTTACCCACAAATATTTTTTGACAGTGCTGGGCCCTGCCACTTTGTAAAAGGATGTAAATGGCACACAGGGTTCTCAATGATTGAGGGGCTCCAGAATATCTATTTTGAATGGAGATTGGAGAAAAGTGATTTTTCAGTTTTCTCCGGGATTGGTAATTCCCAGAGTGAATTCTGGAGTTCGGAGACTTCAAAGAGTCTTGGGAGGGATGAAGCCTCCAGCCCTGGATCTGGGTCTTACCATAGACCAGCTGGATGAGTGTGCAGGTATGCAGAGCCTTTATAATCAAGGGCCTGTCTTCAGTTTAGGGCTCCACCCAGGAGGTAGGGGGTCTCCTTCCCAGAGGCCAGGGCGTTGGCCAGAGCGGAAGGGAGCTGCAAGAGAGAGAGCTGAGAGAGAGGTGCAGAGTTACACATGAGCTGCTAGCCTTGAGGCCTGAGCAGCGGCACTGCGAGAGGAAGCCAGGAGGTTTGATGTTATTTTACTTTCTGTTTGAATTGATGGTGGAAACCTCTGTGAGGGCAACCAATTTGTTGGAACTTTTACTTTTTTTCTTTAAGTGGGTCCACAAGCCCTAAAATAGTATTTTCTAGCAGGATTGAACTCACTGGAAAGCACTACACATGAGTGAATCCTCATGAATAGCACAACATAAGGAAAGGGTAAAAATAAAGTGTGCTTTTTATATTCAAATGCAGTTCCTTTGGCATAGACTATGGCTTACAAGAGCCGTATGATAATTACTTAATTTTCTGACTAAAATTTCACTTTAAAGAGAAGCTTAAAATACAGACATGATCAGCTTAATGAAGGCAATAAGAACACGATGAGTACATCATGTCCCTGTTGTCTTTATTAAGTTAGAAGAATTCCATTCAAATCCTAACTATACTTAAACCTGCTGCCACTCGATTCTAAGCCTATTCGAATTACTTTATAAAGGAAAGATTGAAAAACAAGACATTTGGTCAAAGAGGAACTCAAAGGATGGAGTTCCAAGGACTTTAGGGGTGCCCTTTTTATATTCAAATAGTAATTACAAGAAACAAAACATATATATTAAAACATCTGGAATACGTTTATTCAATACAAATATAAAAATCCACCTATTTGCTTCTTGGGAAATCACAGGTTAAATAATTGAAGACAAAGAAACAGGGAGACCGAAGGTGTTCTTCTCTTGCGGATCCTCCATCAGACAATCAGCGGCTGAACCAGCCGCTTTTATCCCCGCTCCATCCCGCCAGCGTCTGACGTCACCGGCGGGATGCGGACACATGTAATCGTCAACTTCCGGTTCCTGCGATCTGTACTTTCTGCACTTGCTGAAATTAGTCGGCGACTAACAGACTACCTCCTAGGCGTTCTCTTCTTGTGGAAGCCAGAGGGACAAAGAAACAGAAGTTAATAAATTGGACACTAAAGGGTTCTTCGTTTATCCACCTAAAAATATAAACATAACTTATTTGCATAAGGTCTACAAAATTATATATACAAAACAAAGAACATTAATGATAAACTTATATTTTTCCCGTGGGGATTTCAGGAACCTTGAGGTAGGAAACTCAAGGAGAAACTGGTTTACAGAACAAAAAGTTAGAAAGGAAATATTTCATTAAGCTTATCCGAATCT
>BLSH010213537.1:453208-480865 GCA_018402905.1 Glandirana rugosa | reverse complement strand
GATGGGTGATGGGTGACTGGCGGTGGTCACTGATGGGTGAGGGGTGACAGGCCACGGGTGACTGGCGGTGGTTACTGATGGGTGACGGCCATGGTCAGTGATGAGTGACAGGCGACAGGCTACGTCAGTGTTGGGTGACAGGCCACTGATGTGCCGGTTGACACACCACGGTAACTGATGGGTGACGGGTGACACGCCACGGTCACTGATGGGTGTTGGGTGACAAGCCATGGTTGCTGATGGGTGACGGGTGACATTCCACGGTCACTGATGGGTGACACGCCATGGTCAGTGATGGGTGACACGCCACGGTCAGTGATGGGTGACGGGTGACACGCCACGGTCAGTGATGGGTGAAATGCCACGGTCAATGACAGGTGACGGGTGACATGCCACGGTCAATGAAGGGTGACAGGCCACGGTCACTGACGGGTGACAGGCCACGGTCACTGATGGGTGACGGGGGACAGGGGCTCTTTATGATGACAGGTGCACTTTATGATGACAGGTGCACTTTATGGGGGGTATATGGGGTGACTGTTGGGGTGACAGGTGCATTGGGGGGGGCAGGGGGGGAAGTGTCAGTGTGATTTTACTGTACAGAGCGGTAATTCACTGATCCCAGCTCTTCTCTCCGCACACTGGACACTGTGTGAGGAAAGAAGAGCTGGTAACAGTGAGTTACCGCTCTGTTTACATTGGATGTGATCAGCTGTGAAGTAGATCACAGCCGAAAAAACTCAGGGAACGTGCCAGCTTCCGTGCATAAAGAGGGAAACATATCATCATGTAGCAATTTCACATATCCAGTTGAACCAAGCACACCATTGTTTTTCTTGTGAAATTCCCAATAAGTTTGATGTGTCACATGACCCTCTTCCTATTGAAAAAACAAAAGTTGGATTCAAAATGGCCAACTTCAAAATGGTCACCACCCATCTTGAAAAGTTTCCCCCTCACATATACTAATGTGCCACAAACAGGAAGTTAATATCACCAACCATTCCCATTTTATTAAGGTGTATCCATATAAATGGCCCACCCTGTATATTTCAGGCTGCAAAGCAACAAAATCTGATTATTTTAAAGGGCGTGATCCTTTTCTATACCCACTGTATATGTGGCAGTATAGTAATCAATGAGCCCATACGCACAGCTGCACTCATGTGCAAAAATGTGTGCTGCATTTAGCTGCACAGAAAGAAAGTAGTATAACTTTGCGCCCATGGCTGCATAAATCTGCAGATTTTTACGCATAAATGCACATAAGTGCACCTAAACGCATACGTGTGTAAATGTGTAGCCAGTTATTTGAATGAAAGAAGAATTGTGCACGTCTAAACACTGTACACATCTAAATGGAGTACTTTAGATGCATATTTTCTGCCAGTTCTGCCAGCAAGAACCTGCGTTTGTGCAGAAAATACACATAGGTCCATGTGAAAGGACCATTACCTGTATTTAGCTGCATTCAGTTTAGGTGTGTTGGACGGATACTCAGAACATGTCAAAACGCCTGCTTAACCTCCCTGGCGGTGGTGGAATTTCAGTACCATTAGCGGCAACCCCAAGCCACACTCGGGATTGCATCGCTGGATCCAAGGCAGCGTTACTCACCTTGTCCCCTGGGTCCAGCGATGTCCTCCCACGGTGTCAGCGTGTCTGTCCGCCGGCAGATGACTCCTGTGTGGCGGGCTCCGTTCCCTGCGAACGTCGCGGAGCCCGGCGGGAAATTCAAATAGTGAAACACACAGCACACATTCAGTACACTGTAATCTTACAGATTACATTACTGTATGAAATCATTTCACATCCCATTTGTCCCTAGTGCTTTGCCCAGTGCCCTGCATGCACTTTTATATTATTTATGTCATTCTTTCTGCCTGGAAACATGAGAATGTCCATAGCAACCAAAAAGTGTCCCTTTACATCAAAAGTGGCTTGTGATCAGCTAGAAAACACCGATAGTAAATAAGAATCATTTGCAGAATTGAGTGATACTGATTTTTGGGGAAATTTATCATCAGAAACGGAAAGTGACGACAGCGACAATTCTGCAAATGAGCAAATTTCAGTGTTTTTGGTTTGATTACATTATTGAATACATTTTATTACTATTATATTATTATTTTTGAAATGATTTATAGTTATTTATTATATTATAATTTATGATTTCATGTTTCAAACTTTATCATACCCGGGATGTCTACTAGACTCTTGTTTGGACAGATTTAAGGGCGTTATTACTAAGAATTACAGGCCTACAATATAAAACGCCAAATTTCCATGCAAAATAATTGTACCGCTTTCAGCATCAAAAATCTGAAATAATCATACCGCCGGGGAGGTTAAAGTTCCCAGATAAGGCTAGTGTGGATGTGACCTTAAAGTTTGTGTAAACTCTAGCAATAAAGTTCCTTTATTAGCTTCTTTATGTTTTGGTAAATATACTATTGAAAGCATTTTGTTATATCTGCTCGACAAGTGAAAAAGGATAGCTATTCATCCAGCCAGAAGTCCTGAATGCTGACAATTTCCTGTGCTGTCTTCCTCTGTCTACAGCTACCAGTTAGCATTGTTCCCGGCTTTCTCCATTCCCTACAAAACAAATCATCCTATGTTATGGGGAGGGGGGATGTGCCATAGTTCTAACAAACTCCCTTCCTAAGGTGACAGCATTGCTCCTCTTAGCTACAGTATGGATGTAGAACCCTAGAACAGGGAGTGCATGCCTGGGCAGGATCACCAGATGAAGTGATATAAAAGGCAAACATATACTTACCTGATCTGTACAATAGTTTTTCACAGAACAGCAGAACAGCCCTGACCCTCCTCTTCTTGGGTCCCGATGGTCCTGGCCCCTCCCTCCAAGCAGGCTAACTCTCAAGCCACTGTTCTGTGTGCCCCTGCTCTCTTCTTATTGGTTCACTGGCTGTGATTGACAGTGGCGGGAGCCAATGGCCAAGAGCAAGAGACCCAGGAGAGCCCCTGCTCTCGTGCACATCACTGGATCAAGATGGGGCTCAGGTAAGTGGGGGGGGGGGGGTGCTGCACATAGAAGATTATTTTATCTTCATTCATAGAATGCATGAAAGTAAAAAAAATAGAGCCTTTACAACCACTTTAAGAAGACAAAAGTGTGTAAGGCTGGAATTCTACACATCCAAATCGCATGTCAGGAGCCTGTGATTGGCTCTCAATGGAGCTGGTTCACACATCTCTGGGACTGCTATGGATTGAATTGCACAGGAGTCCTGTGCGTCTTCAGGGCCGTTTCAGGTCCAAATGCAACCAAAAATTTGGACCGAAATTGGACCTGAAATGTTGAACAGGGACGAAAGGGACCCCTGCTGTGGGCCGCTCCGCGCGGCAGTGTGAACCCAGCCTAGAAAGAAAACAGATTCAACCACCATATCTAAGGAAAGGTAAGTACATTCAATTTTTGCTTTTGCGTTTGAATATACTTTTAGGGCCAGTTCACACCACTTGCAGTCCAGTACGTTTTTATTCTGCATCAAAAATGCATGGAAAGTAGGTTATATGGTTTCCAATGGCATAGTTCACACCAGTGCAGTCAGTTCCAGTCAGTTCCAGCTCCAGAAAAAAAAGTAGAACATGCTGCATTTTTCATGCACTGAACTGTACTAGAACGTGGTAAAATGCATCAAAAACGCACCGGAACACACCTACATGCACCAAAAATGCACTGGAATGCACCTACATGCACAAAAAACGTACTGGAATGCACATGTCCTAAGAAAAAATGGGGGAAAAAACTGCACTGGACTGCATCAAAAACGCATCAAAAACGCACCGGAACGGACCGGAAAAGCGGCAAAAGCGCGCATGCAGAAAAGCATCCGGACTGCATTTCTATGGTGTGAACTGGCCCTAAGGAGGCAGCACTGCATATTACATGTATACATCATCCAATTCACATATCCTTGCATATATAAAGCAACTTAATTAAATTTTAAATACACATTTTATTCCTATCCTTGGTAATAAAGAGTTATTGACATCTTTTCAACATAAAATAATATGCAGCTAGCTAGAACATACTCAGGATTTTATAAAATACAAGTATAATAAATAATAATTCTAGCAAAAAAATATTGAAATGTCAGGGCCATCGCAAATATTCCCAGTAAATAGGATTTGTTAGTATCTCTTCTTATATATGAATTGAATTGAAGGTTGCACTTACCCATAATTAAGGATGTCTATTTCACGTTGTGTTTGCTGGGAAGGAACTGCTACAGGGTATGAGGACTGAAGGCATAGTAGAGACTTGATGGTTCTATTTAAAGCCCTGTTCCTGCTCTCCTGTTTCTGTATTATCATTAACAGGAACACTGCTGCTCGATGACAAGTTTAGCAGAAGAGAAATAAACAAGGAACAAATAGTCTGTTTCCTGTAGCTTCTGCAGGGGAGCAGATTACTATTTGTACCTGTACATTTACTGCAGGAGGGAGCAGATGGAGTGTTCCATAGAGGACAGGAGATGTCACACTAGCTGTCTCCCAGGATGAGATGAGAGAACAGAAGGAGTGGGAGTCCATCATTATGTTGAGAGGTGTATTTTTGCCATACTCCTCAGCACAGGCAGGAATCAAGTATCATGCATAGCCAACATTTACTTTCTATAACAAACATATCACGATTTGTGTCTGGGCCTAGACGCACTGTGCCATTTCATTTTATTACTCACAAATACTAAAAGAATAATAAGGAATGTTCATTGTCTTCACTTCCAAATGGTAGCGGTTTGATACCTACAAATCAGTACATCATATATTCCTGTTTTTATCATATGTAGTTAAAGTGGTTGTAAACTCAAGCAGGTTAAAAACCATTGTAAAGTCACTAAGTCTAACCCTTTTTTAAACGTGCCTCTAATGAGTTTTCTGGTTTCCAAATGGCAGGTCACATGATCACTGTATGTTCCTGAGTGATTCATAGACCTGCAGTTGGGTGTGTCACAATATGGCGTCTACGTCATTGGAGGAAATTGCATTTGCCAATGGGCATCCACACTTCCAAGGCAACTATAACTGGCGGCATTATGTCACTTCTACCTTTTGCCAGCCTCTTCACAAAGAGGTGAAAGGAGAGGCTCGATGGGGAAGCCGCCAAGGCAGAAAGGATGGTGGGGGGGGTGGTCTTACACTGACCATGGGAGATACAGGCAGAAGGTATCACACAGGGCAGTATGTGGAAGAGCGAACTGCAGATGGTATGACATGGGGCAGTATTTGCAGGAGAGGAGTGCAGAGGATATCATGTGGGCCAGTATGTGCAGGAGAGAAGTGCAGAGGGTATGACGTGGGGCAGTATGTGCAGGAGTGAAGTGCAGAGGGTATGACGTGGGGCAGTATGTGCAGGAGAGAAGTGCAGAGGGTATGACGAGGGGCAGTATGTGCAGGAGTGAAGTGCAGAGGGTATGACGTGGGGCAGTATGTGCAGGAGAGAAGTGCAGAGGGTATGACGTGGGCCAGTATGTGCAGGAGAGAAGTGCAGAGGGTATGACGTGGGGCAGTATGTGCAGGAGTGAAGTGCAGAGGGTATGACGTGGGGCAGTATGTGCAGGGGAGAAGTGCAGAGGATATGAAATGGGGCAGCATGCAAAGGAAAGAAGTGCAGAGGGTATGACATGGGGCAGTATACTCAGGAGAGAAGTGCAGAGGGTATGGCGTGGGGCAGTATGTGCAGAGGAGAAGTGCAGAGGGTATGACGTGGGGCAGTATGTGCAGGAGAGAAGTGCAGAGGGTATGAAATGGGGCAGCATGCACGGGAAAGAAGTGCAGAGGGTATGACATGGGGCAGTGTGCACAGGAAGGAAGTGCAGAGGGTATGACGTGGGGCAGTATGTGCAGAAGAGAAGTGCAGAGTGTATGACGTGGGGCAGTATGTGCAGGAGAGAAGTGCAGAGGGTATGACATGGGGCAGCATGCACGGGAAAGAAGTGCAGAGGGTATGACATGGGTCAGTATGTGCAGGAGAGAAGTGCAGAGGGTATGAAATGGGGCAGGATGCGCAGGAGAGGAGTGCAGAGGGTATGACATGGGTCAGTATGTGCAGGAGAGGAGCACAGATGGTATGACATAGGGCAGTATGTGCAGGTGAGGCACACAGAGAGTATGAAATGGGACAGTATGTGCAGGAGAAGAGTTCAGAGGGTATGCCATGGGGCAGTATGTGTAGAAGAGGATCTCGGAGGGCTTGTCATGGGGCAGTATGTGCAGGAGAGGGGCATAGAGGGTATGAAATGGGGCAGTATATGCAGGAGAAGGCGCAGAGGGTATGAAATGGGGCAGTATGCACAGGAAAAGATTGCAGAGGGCATGCCATGGGGTAGTATGTGCAGGAGTGGAATACAGAGGGTATGACATGGGGCAGTATGTGGAAGAGGAGAGTGCTAAGGATATGACATGGAACGGTATGTGTAGGTATGTGTAGTAGAGGTGTGCAGAGGGTATGACTGCAGGCAGTGCAGGAGAATATGACGGTGAGCAATGTGTAGGTAAGGATATGACAGTGGGGAATGTGAATGGTATGAGGACAAGCCGTGTGTGCTGGAGAGGAATGCAGAGGGTATGACAGTTTATAGTATGTGCAGAAAAGGAGTGCAGAGGGTATGACATGAGGCAGTATGTGTAGAAGACATCACTTGATGTCTTTATCTACATGAACAGCAGAAGTATTACTTCCACAAGTTAAAAGGAACCTGTGCTGAGGACAATAACAAGGCTGTCATTACTGACCTTCTGAAAATGCTAGATGCCTGGCTATGCTTCTGATTCTCTGGCTTCAATATTTTCTAATTTACTGACTCAGAAGCATGCAACAAGGGAATGCGAAACCTAATCTATACTTGTCAGAGAACATGCCTTTACCTTTACATCAGTACAGGTTTCTATTGCTAAATAAGCAAATCAGGAAAAGTGATGGATGTCATATATTCAAAGAGACCCTATAAATTGGGGACATGCTTTCGAGACCTGAGAACAGCACAATGCCAATCTGAGTGTGAATCCTAAAGTTTGCTTGCGAAGATATTTTATATTTTTACTTCAAAATTGAAGACATAGACAGGAGACTCCATCATGTGATTGATGAGGTGGTCATTTCATGCATACATTCTCTTTGCAAATTGGGACACTATTTGTAAATTTAGAACAACTTTTTGTAATTAGGTAGAGTCTGCGTGGGTATAGCTTTTGATTTAATTAGTCTTTAAAAAACCAACAAACCTACTTTTCAGGCTGTTATAGAATGTGCTCCTTATAGTTAGATACAACATCAATAATTTATGTAATGTAAGTTTATATTATCTGGGTACATGATGGAAACATAAGAATGTTATTTTAAATGAATGAATAACATTATATACTACCTCTTGTAATCGGAAAAAGTTCAAATAGGTTGGGATACTAACTATAAGGTTTGCAGGTTTGTGTCCTGTTCTGTGAAAATAGCGAGGCTTATGGGCACTTTTATCTAGACCAATTCCCTTGCCTTAAAGAGGAAGTAAACCCTGATGGGTTTTACTTCCTCTTAGTTCCTCCTTATTACCCTGCAATATAAAAGCATAGTAGGCTAGTATGCATCGCATACTAGTCTATTATGTGACACTTACCTGCACTGGAAGCCCGTGCTGTCCTCGCTTAAGGAAGCGTTCGTCTTCGGCCCTCTTCCTTCCGGGGCCGCGGACTCCGGCTCTGTGAGTTGCTGGAGCCGTGTGACGTCACTCCCGCGTATGCGCGCGGGAGTCGGCAATCGCGGCACAATCTCAATGAAGAAACGGCCGTTTCTTCACTGTGCATGTGCCCGATGACGTCAGCACATGCAAGTATTCTGTATATCTCCTAAACCGTGCAGGTGTAGGAGATATGCAGGTAACCTACAGGTAAGCCTTATTATAGGCTTACCTGTAGGTTAAAGTGGTTATCAAGAGTTGACAACCACTTTAAGGCTAGCATGCCTACTGTTACTTGGATATGCCCAGGACCTAAAGCTTAGTGTTATATTCAAAGAGCTGTGAGACTTCCCAGTAAAACAGAGAATATTCATGTACTGTGTCAGATGGCTTTAATTGATGTAGCACTTACCCTGGAAGGATCCGCTGGCGATGATATGTCCTCTGTTCTACCACGGCTCTCTAATCCTATTCCTACTGGCCGTATGCATAAATGCGGCCTCTCGATGGATGAGCTTTAATATCAAGAGGCTGCATAGATGTGGCCCCATGTAAACACTTGTCTGTGCTGCACTGCATGCTTCCAGCACAATTAAAGCTCCAGATGCATACTTGTGCTCGGGAGATTAGAAAATCACGTGACCGCTATGACATCCTGAATGCCCGCCTCCTGGCATTTAGAGCCATTGAATGCTATGTTGTTTACAATAAAGCAGTCCACGTGATAACGGTGCATTGTGAATAAAAAGTATCCAAATCACACATATAAGAAAACACTTGTGTCTTCATTCTTCAGTGCCCTTATTCCACACGCCTACTCAACAGATGTTGACTTCTTATTGTAATAAAGAAGTCAAACTACACTTTCTGAGCCAATATACCTTGCGTTAGGTCCCACTCCTATCTGGTAAGTGATCCACTGTCCCTGTAAGGTCCATGTGATGGATCCCCCAACAGTGTGGTCTAAAAGCTCCTCTGTCCCTTTAAGGTTCTCAGTATCAGCAGGAATTATAAAGCAGGACCGTCAAGAGAAAATAGGAAAGCCTTTCATGGTAATATATTTATTAAACCCGCTCTTACATTAGTATTACAAGCATGAGCTCAAAACTGAAAATGAAACCGCTGCTATGCTCTCCAGCATGCTTTCCACAGAAGCAGAAGTGATGTTACCAGAAGCCTCACCCTGCGCGTTTCGTCCTCTGAATGCGATGTCCTCAGATTTCTTTCTATGCACAGCACACCCTTATGATGTGAACTGTTTTTTGTAAATAGAATGGCATTTTTTTTGCATATTGTTGCACATTGATACACAGTGAATATTAGCATGGTCTTCCTTAACAAAGGATTTGATTTATTTTCCTGCAGCAAGTTCCCTCTGCATGACTCTCTCTCTCTCTCTCTCTCAGAAGCAGCTGTAGCATGTTCTGCAACAGGTCCTCTCCGCACAGCTTTTCCTCACCAAAGACCCCAAGTGTGTTCCTTTTACCTGGGAAAGGCAGCCCATCTCTCCTTCTCTTCTCCAGCAATCCTGCCTCCTGTAGTTTAGAGCCCTTTCACCTCCCATTTAATTGTATTGTGCTCTTTCCATAAGAAAACTTCAAGTCCCTTGCATCCTTCCAACTGCTACTGATTGGATCTGACTGCCAAGGGGGAGGGGGGATAGCAGATTGAGAGAGTGGAGTTGCACTTTAAGTAAAGTGGATGAGTGGTCTCTTTTAGCAGAGTCATATCAATGAAGAATTGAGTGAAATTATATACACTTTCTCAAATTTAAATTTCCAAAGTTTATTTGACAACTTGTTTTGAAAACTAGAGAGCACATTTGATATAAGTAAAATTAATAGCCAACCAAGTATATATATTTTATTAATAGTAACATTTGATTTTATATGTAAACATGTTAGCAAGAACAGGGTCCTGCTTTATTTATTTGATGTTTGTATGGAGCACATGCCTAGCTGTGTTTTTATGAAGGTTAATAAAATACTTGTTTGGGTACAAGGTGAGATTACCATTAATATCACAGCAATATACTCACCCCTATACTAAAGATGCACTACCATTTCTAATTGCTGATACTAATGGAAAAACAGCAATGTACTCTGAGATAGAGAATGAGTGTCTGCATTTGTCACATTAGCACACATTTACTATTCTTATGATGTGGGTGTACTGTATATATTTTCCGTGCTGTCATAATATCCACATTTTTCTTAGAAAGACTCTGGCTGTTACACAAAGTCTTCTAAATCATGATTGTCAGGTCTGTTATCTTGTTCAGTTCTATTACTGTGTAGGTGGGTTTAATGAACCTAATAGCCTTATACTGAAAAGTGAGTAGACATAAATTGATGACAACTATGAAGTCTATGGGCAGGCTGGTTGTACTGAAGTCAATACATGGATCAACTTAAATACAACCAGCCAGTCATTTTCTTTTTCATGTGATCACTGCCGACAGCTATAGCTGCCAGCAATGATTATTTTATTCTGATGGCTGGTAAACCTCCCCTTGTCAAAATACAATAGCGCAGTAGGAGGGATTCCCCCATCAACATTGACTGTGTTGATGGGGGAATCAAAGAATTTTCTTTCCTGCAACCTGTGGTATAATTGTATAATGTATGGCTTGCTTAACAGATGTGATTCTTGGAGACAAAATAGAGAAATAGAATTATTCCTGTACCTGCTCTGCACAAGATTCCATCATCCTCAATATCTAAAGCAGCAATCTCCAAACTGTGGCCCAGGGGGCCAGATGTGGACCTTTGCTTGCCTCTATCCGGCCCTTGGGGCACTACTCCAACTGACACCAATGATGGCACACCATTCCTCTCATTGGCAGCACCAATGGGGTACTATTCCTCCCACTGATACCAACAAAGGACACTATTTCTCCAAGTAAAACCAATGATGTGACAGTATTCCTCCCACTGATACCAACAAAGGGCACTATTTCTCCAATTAAAACCAATGATGGTACGCTATTCCTTCCACTGATACCAACAAGGGGCATTATTCTTCCCAATAAAACTAATGATGGGGCATTGCTTGCTTCCACTGACCACAGTCTGGCCCGCCCAAAACCTGAAGGACAGTAACTTGGCCATTTGCTTTAAAAGTTTGGAGATCCCTGATCTAAAGCAACTAGTGGCAAATAGCACAAATGTCTCCATTGTCAGCACAGACAGTAATTAACCACTTGCCTACTGGGCACTTAAACTCCCCTCCTGCCCAGACCAATTTTCAGCTTTCAGCGCTGTCACTATTTGAATGACAATTGCGCAGTCATGCTTCACTGTACCCATATGAAAATGTTATGATTTTTTCCCCACAAATAGAGCTTTCTTTTGGTGGTATTTAATCACTGCTGTTTTTTTTTTATTTTTTTCTAAATAAACGAAAAAAAACAAAACAGTTTCATAATTTGCTATTAATTTTTGAAAACAGATAATTTTTCTCCTTCATTGATGGACACTGATAGGCTACACTGATGGGCACTGATAGGCTGCACTGATGGGCACTGATAGGTGAGACTGATGGGCACTGATGAGGTTGCACTTATGGGCACTGAGAGGCAGCACTGATAGGTAGCACTGATGGGTGGCAGTGATGGTTGGCACTGAAGGGCACTGATAGGTGACACTGGTAGATGACACTGGTAGATGACACTAATAGGCAGCACTGATCGTGGCACTGATGATGAGGCACTGATGGGCATTGATTGGCAGCACTGGTGGGCATTGATAGGTGGCACTGCTGGGCAAAGGTAGGTGTCACTGTGGGCACTGGTAGGTTGCACTGTGGGCACTGGTAGGTGGCACTTGTAGGTAATCCTAGGTGGCACTGGCAGGTGGCACAGACAAGCCATCCACGGCTTTCTGTGTGAGGGACCGATGTCCCTCTGACAGAATCCGGAGACAGCTTTTTTTCCCCCTCACGCTGTCAGCGCAGGGGAAAAAAAACGATCACCAATCTTTTGTTTACATCACGTTATCAGCTGTCATTGACAGCTGATCACGTGGTTAAGGGGCCGGGACTGGCCCCTTACTCCGAACTATGATCAGCCGAGTCTCATAGACTCGGTGATCACATAGCACGCGGTGCGCGTCCCTGCAGGGATGCGCAAACAGCACATGCTCGGGAGGACGTCTATCTCCCGGCAGTGTAGATCCGCGCTGTGGCCGTCATTTGACTTTAGTGTGGATACGAAGTGGTTAAACATTTCCAGAGGAGGGGAGGCCTATGATGTGGAAGGATGGAGGGGGCTGTGCAAGGGAATTGACTCTTCATGGAATAGTCAAATTTTCTAGCAAGTTCAAAAGCACATTGCAAGTGAACAAAAATGATTTATGGAAGGGAAAAACATTTCAAAAAAGCATTTAAAATACTTTATTTTATGTACTTATGTACTTTTACTTAGAATTATATTTTCAGTTGGTGACTTTGGGGTGGATTTTCTAAAGGCAAATAGGCTGTGCACTTTGCAGATGCAGTTGTGCTCTAAAAGTTGCACTCATTATTGTTAGTAAATGTAAATGTGGTAAAGCTTCACTTTGTAAAGAATACCCAATCAGGTGCAAGGAAATCTATAAAAAAAGCATTTTTGTTTGGGCATGATTGGATGATGGAAATCAGTAGAGCTTTACCACATTTACTATTCTCTGGGAAATGTGTGCCTTTAATCCACACACCACACTCACTGGATATTTGCCATTAATAAATCACCCACATTGTCTTTTTAAATAGGTAAAGGTAAAAGGAGGCAGATAGCTAGATAGAGCTACATCAGTAGTAGGAGTAGCAGAAAGATTGATAGTGGTTGTAGAAGAGTCAGAGAATCAAAGAGCGTTATAGCTGTTGCAGATTGTGTCTCTCTTCTTATGCAACAAAGTCCTGCAGTTCAAAGAACAGACTACATGGAAAAAACTAACTGAATACTGGCATTAGTCTAAGGCCTAGTTTACACTTGTGGTTAGGGTGTGGTAAAAACAGACGGCTGAGCCATGTTTTTACCGTAACCTAAGCTACAAAGGCAGCTTTATGGGGTTATACACATGCAGCCACCCTGTTGCATTCAGCAGGCAGTACCACCAGCTAAACATGACCCATTCAAGCAAATGAGTCTGTGACCCTGCCGCCCCTCAACCAGTGGCATGGTGGTGGGGGTTAAAACAGGCAGTAACATAACAGGTGACATAACACCTCCTCACCACATGCCTAGTGCCCTCTGAAAAAGCATTCCATGGCAGAACACTCTTCAGAGGACAAATAAGTCCTTACTGAGTGTTGATGTGTAGTTATAAAGAAAGCCTGAAAGTTAAAGTGGTTATAAACCTGAGGAATGAAATATGAAGAAAGCATATCCCTCTATAGTGTGTACTTGTCACAATTAAGAGTGCTAAGTGTCATTTCTGTCTGCTGCTTCATTCCTCTGCTATCAGCATGCATCAATTCTGACAGGTTTTCCTGACACCATGAGAAAAAAGGTGACAGCGGAGAGAGTTCCAGCTGACTGACAGCCTTAGTTCTGTTCCTGTGTGCTGTGTGAATGCGGTGTCCCTTCCGTCTAATAAGCTGTCAGAGCTCTCCCCACTGAGTTCTGCAGAGTGTAACTTCAGCTCTCTGTCCCTTTTTTCTTACAGCACAGACAAGCTTTATAAATGATAAACTTTAAATGAATGTAGAGATGAGAAAAATGCAGATAAACAGGTACAAATTATATAGGAGGATTTATTTAATCTTTGTGTATCACCTGAGATGAGTCACTTCAATGGGTATATGTAAGGGTTTACAACCACTTTAACTAAGGACATACAGTACAACCTTGGATTGCGAGCATAATTTGTCCTGGAAACATGCTTGTAATCCAAAGCACTTGTATATCAAAGGGAATCTCCCCATAAGAAATACTGGAAACTCAGATGATTCGTTCCACAACCATTTATTCATAAGTCCTTCAGTCTATAGTCCATATAAAAAGATTATAGCAATGTGATCGGTTGTGTAATCATAAAAAGTCCATCCACAAATGGCAGCCTCCACAAGGGGATTAGACGCAAAATCCAGCAGGAGCTACAGAGTATAAAAGAGAATAGAGACGCCTTTAAGTGTAGCAATATGGTTACATTTAATGAAGGTACAACATTTAGCAACTCACATGGTTAATGATTAAAGAGGCACATCTAAGTATGCAGGCATCCAGGGTAAACCTGTCCACATAGACCACCCTCCGCAGCGCAGCGTGAAAGGAATGATGTTGATGGTGGTGCGGAGGACGGTCTATGTGGACAGCTTTACCCCGGATGCCTGCATATTTACAAGACATCGCTTGTATATCAAGACAAAATGTATTTTAAAATGTTGCTTTTCTTGCAAAATGCCCTCAAACCAAGTTACTCTCAAACCAAGGTTTTACTCTAATTGAGTAACTTGAACATGGCCAACTGACTTTGATGCAAAATGTAATTCTTTCTATATTTTAAAATAGCCAGCAAGAACAAATTCTGTTCTGCCTTGTTTCACGCTAGTCACAGTGCTTTCTCAAAAATTAGAAATCTCTTTAACCACTTGCAATGGCAGTTCAGCTCTCCTACGTGAAATGCTGTAGCTGTACGGTGGCTCGCTTGAGCGTGCCCGCGGGTCCGGCGGACTCGATGTCCGCTGGCGACCCACGATTGCCTTGTACAGAGGCAGAAGGGGGATCTGCCTTTGTAAACAAGGCGGATCCCCGTCCTGACAGGGGACATGACAGAGATATTCTGTTCCCAGCCCATCCTCCCTACAGTTAGAACACAGTGAGGGAACACAGTTAACCCCTTGATTGCCCTCCAGTGTTAACCCCTTCCCTGCC
Organism: Glandirana rugosa; assembly: GCA_018402905.1. Lineage (NCBI taxonomy): Eukaryota > Metazoa > Chordata > Amphibia > Anura > Ranidae > Glandirana > Glandirana rugosa. The sequence continues at coordinate 466,312 of BLSH010213537.1, read as the reverse complement.
AGTGTCACTTTTACATTGATCACTGCACTTTTATAGCACTGATCAATGTAATAATGTCACTGGTTTTTACCAAAAATATGTAGAAGAATATATATCGGCCTAAACTGAGGAAGAAATGTGGTTTTTTTTTTGGAAATGTATTATAGCAAAAAAGTAAAAGAAGATTTTTTTTTTCAAAATTGTCGCTCTTTGTTTGTTTATAGCGCAAAAAATAAAAACCGCAGAGGTGATCAAATGCCACCAAAAGAAAGCTCTATTTGTGGGAAAAAAGGACGTCAATTTTGCTTGGGTACAACGTCGCACGACCGCGCAATTGTCAGTTAAAGCGACGCAGTGCCATATCACAAAAAATGGCCTGGTCATTAAGGGGTAAGGGGGCAACTCCTTCTGGGGCTGAAGTGGTTAAAGGGGAATTATGCAAAAAATCAGGGGCAGTCTCTTGAAATCAGGGACAGTTGGGAGCTGTGCAATAGGGAAATTGATTGTCTCTAAGATGTTGTAATACAAGAAGCAAGTCATTGGTAGGCAAGATATCTTAGGACCTTTACAACTATTTTTCTGGATTTTCATAATAGAAGATAATATCAGTGAACTCTAATAAACTGTCATAAAAACTTACTTAACTTTCATATGCTGAGCAACACACTGCCTGCTATTTGATCTGTGCTTTGGCAGTACAATGATTATATTTATTAGAGTTTCTGTTTTAATACAGCGTAAATGTCGATTAATAATTTTGCAGGACATTTACAATGTGATTTATACATTTGGTAAGCAGAACAAGTCAGGCTTGCCTTTTTTGTTGTGCATATCTTGGCATCTTTAGCCACTCATAAACAGCATAAGAGATCCTCATCTTGCGTGAGTGGTTCCTATTTATTTGCTTTGAAGATTGTTTACATTTTTTGGCCTCATGCACACGGCCATACTGGAACTGTATAGCGTGCAGAGATTGTGCTATGGCATTCCCGGGGCCCGCTGCACTCATCAACAGCTGTCCTCTGAGATGCATTGGAAAGGCGGTTGTATGTGGCTGTGTGCTGGTGGCTGCAAAAAGTACCTGTAAGCACACTGATGTAAGCCCCGAACACAGATTTGCTCACAATATACACCATATACAGTATATATATGCAGGACGTAATAATGGTGGCTGGTTTGCTTAAAGGCCCGTACACACAGTACAATTATCGACCGAAAATTGCCATACGACAGCCTGTTGTCCGATAATCCGACCATTAGTACACTCCATTCGACAGCCGATTTTCATTTATCATCCAACAAAAGTTGTAAGAGCAAACTAGAAAACTTTTGTCTGCCGACAAGGCATCCTCCGATTTTCGGCTCGTCTGTACAGAAGTTGGCCAAACAAAAGTTGGAAGTACAAACACGCATGTTCGGAACCCAGGAAGTGTTCGGTCGTGTAAACCTGCGTCTGTAATTCACAATTCATATTCACCTTAGCTTCCTCTTTATACGCTCCTAACACGTCACTAGGTTCGGCTTTGTTGAACAATAATTTGACTACCATATGCTAGACAATATCACGGACAGCCAATTTTGGTAAACGTTGGATGTGCGGTCATACAACAATCGCATTGTGTGTACGAGGCTTTAGAATATATGCTTGGTGGCCTATGCAATTTTTAACTGCTTGCCAACCCGCCACAGTACTAAGGATGGGCTCAGGTGTGTCCGCAAGTGCACGTGCCCAAGCCCGCTGGGAAGTGAACCCTGCACTGCGCCAATCACAGGCGGCGAGACATTTCCCCGATGCGCGGCAGCAGGAATGTCTCATTGCCTCTTATTGCAGGGTTCACTTCCCAGCGGGCTTGGGCAGGTGCACTTGCGAACACGCCCGAGCCCATCCTTACACAGTACATTTGCTCCTACAGGTACAATCAGGTACCTGCATGTCACAGCTTTCTTCCAGGTCCACTCACACATGCACGTGTGCCCCCAAAGCTTGAGCTGACATTCACTGCAGCACAAGCTGATCAGTGGGTCCCAGCCAATGGTTTATGGCCAGCACCTGCTGATTGGCTGAGCGATGTGCTGTTTGTTTTCTCCGTGCAATGCACAAGGAATCAGCACATTACTTAGAGCCCTTTCGCACTGGGGCCGCCCATCTGTTAGTGGTTAAGCGCCACTAGGAAGTTGTAAACCCTCAAGGTTTTCACCTAAATGCGCTGCAGATGCCCCCCAGAGCTCCACTTTTTTTACCTGAACCCGATCGTTCCAGCGACAAGCATGAGCCCAGCAGCATTGGCTCCCGCTGCTGTCAATCAAATCCAGTGACACGGGAGCCAGAGGCGGAGCCGAGTCCTGCTGTCTGTGTCAATGGACGCAGCAGCAGGACTCAGGAGCGCGCCCACATGAGTGCCCCCAGGAAAAGCCAGGAGTGCCACCTGGAACCCCAGAAAAGGAGGATCGGGGCCGCTCTGTGCAAAACCCTTGCACAGAGCAGGTAAGTATAACATGTTTATTATTTTACAAAAAAAAAGAAAAAAGGAACCCTTACAATGACTTGTAAGTGGTCCATTCAGTTTATCAGTAGTAAGTGAGGTGGTAGATCTCTCCCCTGTTCCTCATAAGGCATGCAGATGTGTTTCTGCTTTCTGTTTGAAAGTGAAAAAAGCTTTAAAGATTTTAACAAAATGTAATGAAATCCTGCTGCATAAGATGAATGATAACATCATAAATGACCTGCAACTCTCAGTTTATATATACTGTAAATATAGGCATGGGCATGTACAAGACAGATGGACGGTTCTCCTTCCCATATACATTTTATTTTATGTTTGAGGCTTCATCCAATTCACGACTTTCTGTTACCAGGGAACTTTCCAACTCATAAGCAGTGTAGACCAGTGTTAATTTTGTTGACTAAAACTAACTTAATACCATTTTAGTCGACTAAAATACGACTAAAATGAAATCAATTGAGATGACTAAAATACGACTAAAACTAAAATGGCATTTTAGTCAAAAGACTAAAACTAAAACTATATTGAAATTTGACGTCAAAATGAACACTGGTCTGTAGTGTATGTTCATACCTCAATACCATACATAATAACATATTCGATTTTTCACTCCAGCCGTATGTAATGAGTTTGGAAACTGTAGGGAAATGCTTACGTAATGCATTACAATTTAATTACAACTATTCGATTTTAGAAGATTAAAATGAGTTTTAGTCGACTAAAATGTCCTGGAGATTTAGTCAACTAAAAACGACTAAAACTAAAACAATTGCAGAAGACTAAAATGAGACTAAAACTAAACTGCCATTTTAGTCCTAAGACTAAGACTAAAGCCTCGTACACACACTACAATTGTTGTACAAGCGCACGTCCAATTTTTCCCAAAACGGCTGTCCGTGATTTTGTCTAGCATACTGACGTTAGTAAAATTATCGTTCGACAAAGGCGCACGTAGTGACGTGCTACGAGCGTATAAAGAGGAAGTTCAGTTTTCGCGCGTCACCCTTTGGGCCCCTTCCGCTAATTTCATGTTTACACGACCAAACGCTTCCGGCTCCTTCCTGGGTTCCGAACATGCGTTCTTCAGACAGCCGCACTCCAAAAATTGCCGTTTAATGAAAAAAATTATCAACCATACATATGTACAGTCAGAGCATAACAGGGGGCAAACCCCAGGTATAGGATCTAACGCGTTTCACGTCTAAATATGACGCTTACTCTTAGCTAAGACGTGAAACGCGTTAGCTCCTGTACCTGGGGTTTGCCCCCTGTTATGCTCTGACTGTACATATGTATGGTTGATAATTTTTTTCATTAAACGGCAATTTTTGGAGTGCGGCTGTCTGAAGAATTCCTTTCCTTGTTCCATATCATGGCGGAGCCTGCACCCTATGGAAGTGGATTTATTTGTGGAGTGGAGCCGTGGCTTTCAGCGGGTGTAGTTTTTCCTTTAGTTTTGCCTTCCCAACATGCGTGTTTGTACTTTCAACTTTTGTTTGTCCAACTTCTGTACACATGAGCCCAAAATCGGATGTGGCTTTGTCAGCAGACAAAAATTTTCTAGTCGGCTCATCCAGCTTTTGTTGGACGATAGATGAAAATTGGCTGTCGAATGGAGCGTACTAACGGTCGGATTATCGGATGACAGGCTGTCATAGAAAAATTTTCGGCGGATAATTGGACTGTGTACGGGCATTAAAACGAAATCGAAATTTGCCGCCAAAATGAACACTGGTGTAGACAGAGAAAGGTAATGTATTTCCATATATATTTTTCTGTTTTTTAAAAATCTGATGGACCGTGCGCATGCGCGGGTCTCCCAGCATGGCTGCTTGAGCCGGGAGCTACGCGCCACCATCCGCCTTCGGAGCCCGCCCTGACTCCACAGCCCAACGGTTCATTCCCAGAACGAGAGATCTGGTTCCTAAGGTAGGGCAGCATCCCCCCTGCATGTCAGCACCGACCGCAAGGAAGGACCTGAGCCTGCTTTTCGCCGCGGCCTCTTCTCAGGGGTGTACCAAGATGGCCGCTGCTCCGGTCGCAGCTACAGGAGGCATGGAAGGCCTTAGTTCGGAGAGCCATCGTTCGGAGAGCCCTGGCTGCACAATACACCCTGATTCCAGGCAAGTGCTATCGTCTGCTTTGTTGACTTATACCCCAGGGGCACAGGGAGGCACCTTACAGCACCCCATGCCATCTCCCTCCTCCACAGAATCACTACTAGGCTGAATCCAGGGGGAACTTTCCTCTCCTCCACTGGGGCCTAACAGTCCAGCTCTAGCATCTCCCAGCCCCCCCAGCCCTAGCATTTCTTTACAAGTAGAAGATCTCTACCACAAATTCTCTTCTCTTCTAGAAAGGGGACTAGCAAATACGATTGCCACTATAACAGGAGAGATCAAATCGGATTTTCAAATGCTGGGGGTCCGGATTGAAGCAATCGAGAACAAGCTAGATTCAACTGCGGCAATATCTAACCAGAATTCAGATCTTATCGGCTCCCTACAGGATCAATTAGATACGGCCCTTTCAAGAATTGACGACCTAGAAAATAGGTCTAGACAATATAATTTTAGAGTGAGAGGCCTTCCGGAGGAGATCAAGGACATCCCAGACGCAATACAAAACTTGATCACCAACTTGCTACCGGACACTCCTACACACCGTCTAGAACTGGACAGGGCCCACAGAGCTCTGGGGCCCCTTCGGAAAGATGGCATCCCAAGAGACATAATTGTCAAGCCCCTTTTTTACGCTATAAAGGAAGGGGTCATGAAACAGTCCAGAATCACTGCCAATATCCTCTGCAAAGGGCACCCTGTTCAAATTTTTGCCGATCTTGCACCATCTACTATACAGAAAAGGAGAGCATTGAAACCCCTTCTAGCAGTGTTGATGGAGAAGGAAATTAAGTATAAGTGGTCCTTTCCATTTGCTGTTAAATTTTCCCTCAAAGGCTGGGAGTATGCATTCTCTTCACTACAAGAGGGAGAGAGACTTTTCCTCCATCTGAAATTGATTTCTCAGGAATCCGATATGGACACCTCCAATAACACCAGCTCTTCCAAGAGACAGTCTCCCACTAGCCCCAGGACCCCTCTTAGGATGAAGGCCAAGTCAAAGCGAGCGAAAGAAAATGGGCCCCCATGACTTGGGACCTAGGCGAGATCTATCTGGCTTCTAACTTGCAGGACTTCTGCTCTGGGAAAATGCCCACTCCACAGACTTCCCGTTCTGTTTTTGGTCCCTATATAACTTTTACCCCTGTTTTCTTTTGGGGCCTTCTCTGACTTATGTCCCACCTTAGCCTCTAGTGAGAGCCTTGGATGCATGATCCTTTTATTGTAGGCCTGAAGGACCATGATTCAGTTAACGTTTACTTGTTTTTCCGCTGTTTGAATGTTTTGAGCTAAAAACTCTCCGATGCTAAAGAGTCAAAGTTGGGGGTGAAGTTCACTAAAAGGTCCTCCCATACTTTTTGGGTTTACTTGTTCCATCCTTTTTGGTCCTACCCCCTCGTGGGGGGTTCCTTCCTGTGGAGGCTTCCCTCTCCCTAATCTTGGGGGGGGGTCTTCACGGGTCGGGATCGGAGGGGATGGCAACTGTCCCTCCCCAGGCGGGAGGTATTCAAGGCTTGTGGTTGGTTCTAAGACCTTATATAGGATTAGACTATACGTTGTCATATTTTATTATGGTTCATGTTTTTTCTTTTTTTTTTTTTTTCACAGGGCTCCTTGGCAGATAGATGCCCCCTTGCGCCTCCGCCTATCTCTCTGACCCCTCGAGGCAGTTCAGAGATGGGCTGTCTGGCGGTTCTAGCCAGACTTTTTGGTCTCTACCAAAGGGTGTCCAAGGGGCTCTATCTTTTCTCCCCCCTTGGTCGCAAATCCCTTAGTTGGAGAAAATTTCAGGGCTAATTATTTGTCGAGATTGGTTCACAATGTTTAACACTACCTTTTTGGTATTTCTAGTTTCACCTTTTCTTCCCCCCCTTTTTTCCTTCTTTCTATCTAGAGTGGATGCTGATCAGTGCTCTGTTATCAGGACGCGATCTGGTTCCCCGGATAACGGGAACATCCAGGGAAGGGTGAGTGACCTTACTAACATAAGCACCCACTGCTCCAAAAATGATGGCTGACCTCCCACAAATCCCTGTTAGGGTCGCTACCCACAATTTTCAGGGACTTAACTCCCCCATAAAACGCAAAAAGATTTGCGGCCACTATAAATCTCTGAAATTAGATATCCTAATGCTCCAGGAAACTCATTTTCCAGCCCGATACAACCCTAAGTTCCTCCACCCCTATTTTCCGTGCTTTTTCTTAGCTAACGCTGAATCTAAAACCAAAGGAGTAGCTATCTTATTCTCCAAAAACTGCAACTTCACTTGGCTCTCAGATGTTAGGGACCCAGAGGGCAGGTATATTCTAGTAAAGGGTACTATTGATGGGCAAATCATTTCTCTGATTTCGTACTATGCCCCCAATAAGGGTCAGCTGAAATTCTTTCAGAAAATGTTAGCGGCCCTTTACCCCTTGTTGGAGGGTACAATAATATTCAGAGGAGACTCTAATGTGGCCTTTGACCAATCTTTAGATAAAACAAGACCCCTAGGCAACCAACTTTTGCGCCCAACTAGAGTCAGTTTACGAATAGCCAAACTCCTCCATTCATACAACTTAATTGATGTCTGGCAGGATAGGCATCCCTCTAGTAGGGACTTTACTCACTTCTCCAGCCCTCACAACTTGTGTTCTAGAATTGACCACCTGTTAACTCCCTTCTATACCTTACCATCAATATTGGATGCCCACATTCATGACACAGCCCTATCGGACCACTCTCTAGTGTCGATGTCTATCTGCATCCAGTCCAGAATGTTTCCTAAACCTCACTGGAGACTTAATGAGTCGTTACTGACCGACCCAGTAAATGCCGCTGAAATCGATAAAAGTCTCCAAGAATACTTCTCCATTAACATGACAGGTGATACCTCTGTAGAATCAGTTTGGGCTGCCCACAAAGCCTTTATTAGAGGTAAATGTATTCAGTTGGCATCCAGGATCAAACAGGAGAGAGGACTCTCTTTGAAGAAGCTGGAGGAGTCTTTCACAGCAATTAAAGCAGAACACACTTTTAGATAAACTAGATAAGGTGAAATTAGAGCTTAATCTTGCACTCACAACGAAAGCAGAGAAGGCCATTTACTGGTCTAAAAACAAATTCTATACTCAGGGTAATAAAATGGGTTCCTTTCTGGCGAGGAAGCTTACCCCCCGTGTAAGGCATCTATCTATGCCCAAAATTAGGGTGGACGGTAACCCCCCTTCCTCCAACCACAACATAGTTATTGGGGCCTTTCAAAAATACTATGAGAACCTGTACAGCCCCGGGACGGACAAGAACGCAGAAAAAATAACCCGGTTCCTTGGTGACATCCCACTACCCCTTCTCTCAGACCAACACAGAGATATAATGGATGAAGCAATCTCTGAGGAAGAGGTGATGGAGGTCATCAAGGATCTCAAACAGGGCTCAGCCCCTGGTCCTGATGGCCTCCCGGGCCCTTACTACAAAACATTCGCCAAAACACTGGCTCCTTATATGGTGCAATTTTTTAATTCCAAAATGAAAGGGGACCCTGTCGAGACGCACCTAAACACTGCATACATCACTGTGATCCCTAAACCTGAGAAAAACCCAGAAGACGTAGACAATTATCGTCCTATTTCCCTCATAAATAATGACCTGAAAATTCGAACTAAAATAATGGCGAACCATCTAGCATCATTCATTGGTCTATATATCTACAAAGATCAGGTGGGTTTCATTCCAGGTCGACAGGGTCCCGACCAAGTTAGAAGGGCAATCAATATAGTTTCCATACTTCAATCCAATTGGACAGGAGGGCCGGTTCAGAAGGGGATGTTGCTCTCCCTGGACCTATGTAAGGCGTTTGACTCAGTTTCATGGACTTATCTGTTTTCCCTTTTGAAGCATTGGGGATTTGGGGAGAGGTTCATAGGCCTTATCAGAGCACTTTACTCTTTCCCACAAGCTATGATTAAATTGCAGGGATTCTACTCCAAATCCTTTTCGATTAAAACAGGCACTAGGCAGGGTTGGCCATTATCCCCGTTACTCTTCGCTATTGCGATAGAGACCCTTGCCATAGCCATTAGAGAAAATCAATATATCAAAGGGGTGCAATGCGGACAGCAGGAACACAAATGTGGATTGTTTGCTGATGAGCTACTAGTGTTCATAACTTCCCCGTTATCCTCTTTCCCCTTATTATGCCAGCTCCTTAAAAATTTCTCGGAGATTTCGGGGCTCCGGGTTAATTATACTACATCCCAAGTTGAATGTCTCTCTACCTCCTGAGATAATTGCCAATCTTAAGACGGATTTCAAGTTTAGGTGGAGCGTCACCTCAATTAAATACTTGGGGATCAACCTCACGTCTAAATACGAAACCCTTTATGGTAGTAACTATCCTCCGATGTTCCGCAAGCTCGAGGATGATCTCAAGCTTTGGTCTAAGCAGGATATCTCATGGCTTGGGAGAGTTAACTCAGTGAAAATGACCTTGCTGCCTAGACTCCTCTACCTTTTTCGCTCTTTGCCAGTTCCAATCCGGAAGGGTCACCTTTCCTCTTTTCAAAGTAGAATCCTTAAATTCATCTGGGGGAAATCAGGGTATAGGACCCAACATACCCTATTTCATCATAGACGGAGGGGAGGACTAGGTCTACCCCATCTAGTGAGATATTTTCAAGCCGTCAGGCTAGCACAATTGTCTTCTATTTACTTTAGACAGGAGAAGCAGGACTGGGTGTGGATAGAGAGGCAGGCCACCCCACCATAGATTTTCTCTTATGGTGTTCCTCTAAAGATAGACCTCCAATTTTGGCCCCTACACTCTCCAATGAGCTGACCCTCTGGGATAAAATCAGACATATCCCCTCGTTAGTGTCCTCAGTCAAACCATTAGCGCACCTCTTTAATAACCCGGATTTTCCCCTGGGGTTAAATATTAAAGCCTTTCAATGGTGGCTAAACAAGGGGCTGTTCTGCATAGGACACTTCTTCACGGCTACCGGCCCGATTACTCTTAAATACTGTGTAAACAAATTGGAGCTCCCAAACTCAGAGAAATTTAGATTTGACCAAATATCCAATTTTCTTCACAAAATTTGGAGGGATAACCACACCCCCCTAGTTTTACTGATTATGAACGTTGGTGTGGTCAGCCATCATTGCAGAAGGGTGGTATCTCGGTCCTCTACGAAGCACTCACTCTTCCCGTTAAGAAATCAACTTTTATGATTAACTGGGAATCAGACTTTCAGTATGAATGGGAACTTGACAAATGGCAAGCCGCCTGCTTCAAATCTTACAAGGGCATCCTGATCACCACTATTTCTGAAGCCAGTTTGAAAGTTATGATGAGATGGTATCTCACAACAGCTAGACTGACTAAATTCTACCCGATGGTTGATCCTCTATGCTTCAGGGGTTGTCTTCTTAAGGGCACCATGGCCCATGTTTGGTGGGAGTGTCCAAGAATACAGTCTTTTTGGTCTAAAATATTCTGTCTTATGCAAAAGGTAACAGGGTGCAAACTACCAAGGTCCCCTACTATTGCCCATTTAAATAAATATATCCCCAATACTACGAAAACCAACAGGAAATTAATTAATTTCATATTACTGGGAGCCAAGATTACAATAGCAAGGGCGTGGAAACAAGAGCGGGTTTCTCTAAAAGCAGCTATCCGGAAAACCTCCTGGTTAATGACACAAGAAAGGTTAGCTAGCATCCTAACAGATAATCTGCACAAATTTGAGCTGATTTGGGAACCATGGGCAACCTTTGTTGGAGTTTCTCTAACTCCTGGCATTCCAGGGCACCAAGCTCTCTGAGCTAACGATAGAGTCAGCATCTATCTCGCTATACCCACTCTCTCCAAGGCTTTCCTCCCCTTAACTTCTCCTTTCCTTATTTCTTTCCTTTCCTTATCTTCCTCATTGTGCTTACTGCTACTACTCTGTTCCAGAGGGCGATGGGGAACGCAATCATAAGACAGAAGGTTAAAGCACCCATAGTGGTTCTTATCTCGACCCAGGAGAGACAACTTCAGGATTTGATTGGGGATTGTGTCCCTCTGGAGCGGCGCTGTGGGGGGGGGGGGGGGAGTCCCCATCTCTCGGCACAGCTTGTTCCCATCGGGGGTGCCGGAGGTCTAGGGGATCTCCCTCTGGGTCTCTCCAGTCCAGACATGCCTAAAAGCGAACTTAATGAGGGTTGCCATACCTATCGGACCTACACTGGAGGGCTCCAACTTAGTAACAAGGTTTCTGCTCATGGTTGACTTTACCAACACTCTACATTCATAAGCTTTTATTTTGGACTTCTGTGACTCTCACGACTTGATGCTTTCCCTGTTAGTCTGTTAGATTTTCTATGCTTTACCTCGAGTGTTCTTTCAGGACCTCATTGAAAAATTTTGAAATTTTTAGTTATTATGTTCCACAGCTTCCGAGGGTTCTCTAGATGTTTGGGGCCTGTAGGAAAACTCGGGCACAGTTGGTTTAATTCTGTGCAAATATCTATATTTACATTACCTGATTTCTTAACTAATATAATAAGGTTCTTTATGATTCCTGTCTATGAATGACTTTCTTCTGACCCTCTGAAGAAAAGTCAGGGCTTAATGGTACTGAATTCACTCTTTATTGCCTTATCATATGATGTCTGTTTTACGAGTTTAACTGGTCCCCAATAGGACACACGGTTTTGTTTTTCTTGATCCTTACAATGCCGCTTATATTGTTATAAATGATTATACTACTTTCCTTTTTTTTGTATGCACTATCGGTATAAATTTGTACTCTTACTATGGCTATTGTCGGTATGGTTATGGAAAATTTTTCTGCATAAGATACTTTGTTATGTATGATAAATTTCAATAAAAATATTGAAAAAAAAAAAATCTGATGATTTATTCATCTAAAACCCTTTTCTTTCTTTGGTGTTTTTATGTGTATGCTTGCACTGATCTTCTAAACTGATGTATTAATAAACTTTGTTATATAATTTTTAGTACATTATGTAGCTCTATCTTATTTATCTACTTAGTGGTGCTGTGATAGTCCACCTTGCTTCTTTGGAGGGCCTTCCCTCCCTCTTTCGGGGGTTGGCCGGGGACCGAATTACCCGTATTATCCTAAGACCCCTTTCACACTGAGGCAGTTTTCAGGCGTTTTAGCGCTAGAAATATGTAAGTATCACATGCCTGATGAAGGGGTCCTGCGTGGCTCCGAAACGTTGCACTCTCTGTGATGTGATCCTTCTTTAAATAAAGAACCTTTGGACGGTGATCCTTGGTGTGCTGGCAAATTCTTACACATGTTTGACGCTTCCAGTGTCCAGCTGGTGATCGCTGCAGCACCCACTTCTACACAAACCTTACTTTGCCAGAAAGGTGTGCGTTAGGAAAATTGACAAGATTAGCGCTAGAAATAACGCCTGAAAACCGCCTGCCATCCATCGCAATGAGTGCTTTTACATTGCGGGAAGTTACAAAAAGTCCTGCAAGCAGCATCTTTGGGGCGCTGCAAAGATGCCCCTGCCCATTATAATGAATGGGCAGCTCTTCCGAAGTGCCTTAAAAGCGATTTGAAAGCACCGCAAAACAGGTGTTTTTTGGTTGTCATGGGAAAAAAAATGCCCACTGGCGCCAGAAAAGCATCGCTAAAACGCAGCTAAAGCACCACAGAAACTATTGGCGCTTTAGCGCTGTTTTAGCGGGCCTTCAGTGTGAAAGGGGTCTAAAAATATTCATGACCGCAGTGTAATCATTCTAATTAGAGTTGAGCGAACCTCTGGAAGTTCGGGTTCTGCTGGTCCTTCCGAACTTCGGGACAAAGTCCGGGTCCGGACGGAACCCGAACGATCGCACGGACAACGAACCCCATTGAAATCAATGGGGACCCGAACTTTTAGGCACAAAAATGGCTGTAGCAAAGTCCTGGAAAGCCCCAGAGGGCTGCAAAAGGAAGTAAAATGGGGGTAAGGTGCCCTACAAAAAAAATGGGGACAGGGAAATAACTTTAAATATTTTTAAAAAAATAAAAACAAAAAAAAGCAAAAATGGAGGTGAATGTGGATCATCTTCAAACTGTGTCTGAAAAGTTTTAATTAACGGTAGAAACCATATAACTGTTCCAAAATCATCTTCAAACTAGGGCAAGTGCCCTACAAATAAATGGGGATAGGGAAAATAAATTAAAATCAAGAACTAAAATTAAATAAAAGGGATAGGGGTAAATAAACATCCCGTGAACGGGATCAAACTTCTACTAAAACCTTGTCAATATACCAAAGATGGCAATTAATTTTGAAAAGTCTGTGTCAAACTTCTACTAGGTGTAAGTGGAGGTAAAAACGAAAAAAAACAAAAATAAAAAAATTTTTATAAATTTCAATAAAGGGACAGGGGTAAAAAAAACATCCCGTGGAATGGGGGTAAAATGAAGGAAAACGTCGGGAGACCCCGAAAGGTCCTGAAACGATGTCGGTAAAAACACGGATTTTCAAGCCCAGGGGTAACTAAAGT
>BLSH010213537.1:403112-434768 GCA_018402905.1 Glandirana rugosa | reverse complement strand
AATCTCTAATTTCTGCTATCTGTCCTCAGAGCAACAGCACAGACAGCAGTAGTAAAGTAATCTATCTCAGGATGCAGGATCAGGTCTTAAAATGGCTAAAATCTGTCCCTCACGCCGTCAGCTACCTTTCCCTATACTAACCCAAGGAGCATGTGACTGCAGCACTGTGACTCCAGCTTATAAAGAGGCTGGGTCACATGATGCACCGGCCAATCACAGCCATGCCATTAGTAGGCATGGCTGTGATGGCTTCTAAGGGCAAACCAGTGAAACACTTGTTGATTGGCTGCCCTGCAGCTTCTCAACACGTGGAGTAAAATAGCAGAACCCCGGACCGAACCCGAACGATTTTTGAAATGTCCGGGTCCGGGTCCGTGCCACGGACACCCTAAAGTTCGGTACGGACCCGAACGTTACAGTCCGGGTTCGCTCAACACTATTCCTGAGCGGCAGAGGGCATACATTTAACATCCCTTGTCATGATAATCTTGCTGCTTAATTTGGATAAGCATAGTTTTGGTTAGCCATTTTTGTTGTCATTTTATGAAAAATATGATTTTTAAATGTATTTTCGATAATTTTATAGTGACACTAAACTATATCATTATTCTCCAAAAATAATCCATACACATCAAATGACTTAGGCTCCATGCACACTGTAGCTGATAAACAATCGTTTTTGGGTATTTGGGTGTTTTTTTTAACAGCCCATAAACGCCCCCCCTATGTTATCCTATGTGTCCATGCACACATGGATGTTTAATGTCATTTATCAGCAGTGGCGTTTATGGGCTATTATCTGAACGCCCTAAAGTCACGTTCAAGAGTCGTTCTGACCACAAAAAAAATTGAAAACGCTCATAAATGGCCAAAAATGTGGCTCACCAGTGTTTTTGGTCGTTTTTGATCCATTGAAAAAAAAAAAGCTTCTAGACACGAACACAGCAAAACAACGCTAAACGTGCCATGTAAAACGCGGCTAAATGGCCGTTTTAAGCGTCTGTTTCTAGCTGTCAAAAAATCATTTAGGGGAGGTTAAAAAAGCGTCCAGTGTGCATGGAACCTTAAAGTGATTGTAAAGTCTTGTTTTTTTCCTATAAAAATAGCAAATAAGTTATACTTACCTGCTCTGTGCAGTAGTTTTGCACAGAGCAGCCTGAATCCCCCTCTTCTCGGGTCCCTCCTCTGTGATCCTGGCCCTTCCCTCCTGTTCAGTGCCCCCACAGCAAGCAGCTTGCTATGGGGGCACCCGAGCTAAGTCACAGTTCCCTGTGTCCATTCAGATACAGATAGGGTTGCCACATCATCCCTTTAATCCTGGACACCTATTAATTACACAGGTCCTGTGGCTGATTAAGGTGGTAATTAAACTCACTTGGTGCATTATCTGCATTAAATTAGCCTCAGAACCTGTGTAATTCATAGGTGTCCTGGATTAAAGGGATGATGTGGCAACCCTAGATACAGAGCCTGACCTGGCCCTGCCCCCTCTCTCCCCTGATTGGCTAGCTGACTTTGATTGACAGCAGCGGGAGCCAATGGCGCCGCTGCTGTGCCTCAGCCAATCAGGAAGGAGAATCTCAGACAACTGAGACACTCGTGGACATCGCTGGACAGAAAGGGACCTCAGATAAGTATTAGGGGAGCTGACGGGAGCTGCTGCAGAAAGAAGACTTTTTATCTTAATGCATAGAATGCATTAAGATAAAAAAAAACCTTCCGACTTTACAACCACTTTAATGGTCCTATAATCTAGTTTTCATTAAATTGCTTCTTACTGTGTTTTTCTGCCACCTTGTAATGTCCTCTGTGAGTTCCAAGTAGTGCATGTTAGTTGCGGTCATGTGCACTGCACTATGCACACTACAAATCTCATAGTACATAGTCCATCTTGGGAGCAAGCGAGAGATGGTGGCTAGTCTTCTACATACAGCGGGGCTGTGATGCAAGACCATAGCCACCCTATAACAGGAAGTCAGCAAAAAAAAATAAGGAATTTGGAGATTTGGAGGAGACTAAGAGCCATTGGAGGTACTTAATAACTTAAAGCAGAACTTCACCTTAACCACTTCAGCCCCGGAAGGATTTCCCACTTTAGGACCAGAGCACTTTTTTTTTTGGCACTGCATCGCTTTAACTGACAATTGCGCGGTCGTACGTCGTTGTACCCAAACGAAATTTGCGTCCTTTTTTCCCCACAAATAGAGCTTTCTTTTGGTGGTATTTGATCACCTCTGCGTCATTTCTGATCGCCGCTATAAACAAAAGAAGAGCAACAATTTTGCAAAAAAGCCCAAATTTCTTACTTTTTGCTAAAATACAAATCCAAAAAAATATATATATAAAAAAACATTTTTTTCCATCGGTTTTTGCTGATTTATATTCTTCCTCATATTTTTGGTAAAAAAAATCCCAAATTGGCACTTATTGATTGAAAAGTTGCCGCGTTTACGGATGATAAGAATTCATTTCTGGGGTTTTTTCATTTATTTTTTTTTTTTTACTAGTAATGGCGGCGATCTGCGATATTGCAGCGGACATGTCGGACCATTTTGACACTTTTTTGGGACCATTGGCATTTATACAGCGATCAGTGCTATAAAAATGCACTGATTACAGTGTAAATGCAAATGGCATTCAAGGGGTTAACCTGCAGGGGGTGCTCTAAGGGTTAACTGTGTTCCCTGGGTGTGTTCTAACTGTATGTGGGCTGGGCTGGCTGGGGGAAGGGAGTGATCATGGCTTCCATATAGAGGAAGCCTGTGATCACAGCCCTTCCCCCTCTAACAGAACGGAGATCCGTGTTTACTTACAAGGACCTCCGCTCTCTCACTGCGACGCCCTACCCGCTCCCCCCTGGACGCAGTGAGCGTCCTGTGACGGCGTTTCACAATAACAAGCCACCTTGCCGCTGTCATGCTGCGGCGGGTGGTCGGCAAATGGTTAAAGCATGAGTTCGGCTTTATGCCCTCCTCCTCTTTATGCCCTCCTCTTTATGTAAACCCCCCCATTTTCTGTGTTTTTTTTGAACGGAGGGGGAGCTGGTACCTGGTCTTGACAGGTACCTGCTCCTAATTCCGGTCAAATGGCCGCTGCAAGTTGTCATCCACCCCCGAAACCTTCTGGGAAATATCACAGGTTCCAGAAGGCTGCAGGACCATTCACAAAGTGCAGGGTGGCTTGCCCATGCACAGTGGGCAGCCGCCTGTGAAGGTGCAAGGAATCACAGCTGGCTGCCCACAGTAAATTTACCGGGACCTGAAAACCGGCTCAGGTGAGGACAGCGCTGGATCCCTGGACAGGTAAGTGTCCTTTTATTAAAAGTCAGCAGCTACAGTCTTTGTAGCAGCAGACTTTTATTTAAATTTTTTAAAAAAGGCTAAAGAACCGCCATGCAAAAAAAAGAATATATAATACCTTATTAACATATAATGTCCATGCTGCCTTTCTGTCTTGTGGATCTGTTTTTCAGTCTGCCTCTGTACAGCAGGTGTCCCTGCTCCCATGCCGACATTTTGACAATCACATTGTCCCGAGATGGAACGCGTGATGTTATGCATCTCATTTTGTGCATGCGCCATCTGACATCACATTTAAAAAAAAAATAATGCAGTTCATGTTGCGCACGCGCAGTATCACAGTGCTCCAGGATCTTGCAGCTTAGTACAGGATCTCCCTCAGCCTCGGTTCACACTGCAGCAATGCGGGAACCCTGCAAATTCACTGCACATTGCATTCCCTCATCGCATGTCTCTGAATGGCAGTTCACACTGCCATATGCGAACTCTGCGGAGTGTCAATACAATGTTAATGACACCCCCAAATCAGTACGCATATCGCACTGCGAACTGCAAACTCGCACAGGAATCGGATCGCATGGTGTGAACCACCATGCGATCCGATTCTGACCCTGCGGAAAAAAAGGGTTCTGTGCGAGTTTGCTCCGATTGCAACGCGAATTCAGCCATACAATCTCTATGGCTGATTTTGCATCTCACAAAGATCGTATATGACTCACACTGCAGTCCGGTGCGAAATCATATGCGATCTCTGAGATCTCTGCAGTGTGAACCCAGCCTCAAGGCACTAGTGGCATTGCCTTCCCATGGGGCATCTGTGCAGTCAGGGTTACGTTACTAGTGCCTTCAGGAGAACCAAGAAGTGGACACAAAATAGGTAAGTAAACAAGATTTTTTTTTTTTAAATCAATGTTCGATGATTTTACATTAGCATGCAGTGATGCTGATGTGAAATTTTGTAAAAGGATGAAAGGTCTTTTTTAAGAATAAATAAAAACTATAGCTTAGTGTGAGTTTAAATTTTATAGTGGCGGATGTTTCCGTACTTTGTAAAACACTTTTTTTTTTTTTTTGTGAATGGCTTCTGCCTTACCTGAAACTACAATGTCCCCAAGCGATCACATCATCATACACAAAATATTTCAGCCATGCACATAAACATTCATAGTCCCAGCAACGTCGTTGTAATTTGATGGTGTTATGTGTGTTCTGGTTAGACCTGTTATGGCTTTTGACAGGAAACTCACTCCACCTATGTCTCAGCCGTGACTCAGTAATGCTTTGCTGTTTGTCACTTTTTACCTTGCTAGGTTCCATGCTTATTTGTATCCTAGGGTGAATGTCAAACAAAACAGGAGAGGCATATCAAACATTTTTGTACAGAAAGCAAGATGTAAGTTTTTCTCACGTTTTACCATATCAGTGAGCTACGGCATCATGATGTAAATACATCAAGAAAAAAAAACAGCTGCAATTGGGAAGGATTATATACCTTGCCCAAGGGAATGTTGACTCGACATTGATTATGTATATATAATATGCGATACACACCCTGCATTAAGTGTCCATGGCAGCTCTGTAAATTTGATCTGTTTAGACGGATTATATAGGATAAACACTGTAACTGTTCCTTTACTGTTATTTGAATTAAAGTGTACTGTAGCTGCTTACATTTAAAAAAGGACGCTTACCTGTTCAAGGATCCAGCGCCATCCTCACCCATGCCGATTCTTTGCCGGTATTTGGGCCACTGCCGCTGGCATGTTTAATGTGGGAAACTTTTTGCGTCTTCACAGCCAGCTTCCCACTGCACATGTGCGAGTCATGCTACACTGTGTGAGTGGCAGGGAAAGGGGGTGCCGAACTTCCAGTGGAATCGTGTAGGCGATCTAACTGGAAGTGGGAGCAGGTACCTACCAAAACTAGGTACTGTAATGGTCTTACGTACCGGGCTAAGGCCTAGCTGTGGGAGTAGCAGCCATTTTGTGATGTCTCAGTTCATTAGCCATGTTGGTATGTGAAGGGCAGACCACAGTGACCTTGCCCCCACCTTTTTCTTTCAGTTCCCCAATACACAAACTGGTGAGTGAGGCCAGACACCCCTTATCAGTTTCCCAATACCCATCTCTGGGTCCATAAAACTTTCTGACTAGTGCTGCAGTGACTAGAACATTAACAGATACCTGTCGTAGAACGCTCAAGCCACATAAGATGCAGACAGTTTAGTAGTCTAACTCTGAAATTTTAGTCTGTTTTACAACTTCCAAAATATTAATATCACAGCCACAATATGGACATATTTACTTTCCTCAGATAATTTGTAGCGCTTCAAGTCCAGACACCCCTATGCGGGATCATATGGGAAACTACTGGCACTACTCATCCCTCCTAGATAAAATAGACATTGGAAACCTGTCATGTTTATATTTGGTTTGAAGCAACTTTCACGCTGGACCCTATTCTGGATGTTAGTACTCTGTAAACAATAGAGATGCAGAAATATGAATATTTATCACAAACTGTACCTGGGACATGGTCATGAGTGGTGACCTTGCAGCGACCATCCCTCCAAAGCTTAATTGGTCAAGAGGCCATCTGTCAACACCCCTTTGATCCCACAGAAAAGGGAGATGCCAGGACAGTTTGGGCAGTTCTCCTGTACCATCAAATCAGAAACATCTGCCAAGTTCGAGAACCATTTTGACATCTGACTCCTCGCCAAACTCTGTTCAACCCAAGGACATTGATTGTAAGTATCCTTCCTCCTTAAAGCGGAGTTTTACCCAAAAGTGGAACTTCTGCTTTAAGCACTCCTCGCCCGCTTACATGCCACATTTGACATGTAATTTTTATTGGGGGGGGGGAGTGTGTACCTTGTTTTGACAGGTACTTCCTGTCACACTTCCTCCTTCCGTCGCCTGGCTGCCTAGGTGACTCCTCCTATCCTCTTAGGCAGCCCCTCCCTCCTGGCAATCTTCTGGGACACGTCACAGGTCCCAGAAGATTGCCTGGCCACTAGGAACACGCAGCGCAACTCGCGCATGCGCAGTGCATGCTCGGCCGTGAAGCCGGGCCGGGTTCCCACACTAGGAATGGCAGCGCCGTCGGGAGTAGGGTTGCCACATCATCCCTTTAATCCAGGACACATATTGATTGCACAGGTTCTGTGGCTGATAAAGGTGGTAATTAAACTCACTTGGTGCCTTATCTGCATTAAAATAGCCTCAGAACCGGTGTAATTCATATGTGTCCTGGATTAAAGAGATGATGTGGCAACCCTAGTCGGGAGGAGGGGGGAGACAAGCGAGGCTTCAGGCGCAGCCATTGCTGGACCGCGAAACAGGTACGTTTCTGTTTATTAAAAGTCAGCAGCAACACTTTTTGTAGCTGCTGACTTTTAATAAACTAAAAAACGTGTGGAACTCTGCTTTGTTTCTACCTTATCTCTCTCTTGCTGTATATTGTCTTTATTTCTTTGAAACACCTTTTTTTCTGTAAATATTTTATTTGCACCATTTTTGACCTTTTCATTAATAAAACCTTATTCTGAAAAGTGTTAACCTTGTCCCTAAGGTCTTAATGCAAGCTATAAACGAACCTGTCTCTTGAAGAGTGCTACTGTCTAGAATGAGGCCTCTGAGCAGACCTGTCTGTGGTGACAGTGTGCGTTACATATGATTATTCTAAAACCATAATTGGTATTGCTAAATTGGTGGAAGTCTTGACTCTTCCATAAACAAAGGTCAGTGGTGGCAGTGAAAGGGTTAATTGCTTAAATTAGCTCGGTCACAATCGCTTTCAGGCTGCTGGCACCTAGATTGTGGTCCCGCCAGCTTGAAAATCTCTGTGCTGGATGCAGCTGAGAGCAGCATTATTACATTAGTGACGGCGCAGTGTGAGATTGGCCGGTCCTTTGTCACAAGTTAGTGAGGAGGGCAGGGATCTGATGCCCGCATTCGTCACAGGTACCCATTCCGCCTTTAAAAAAAGAAGGGTTCCAAAGGAAGAAGGGGGGGGGGGGGGACGTAAAGCAGAACTTCCCCTTTCACACTAATGCGCTTTTGATATGCTCCTATTGACTTACAATGGAAGGTGCCTTTTTGATGTTCTTTTGAAAAACTGCACCAAAGATGCAGCATGCAGGACTCTTCGTAGCACAGGGCACCTGCAGTGTGAACAGTTACTTATGATTTAATGAAGAATAGTTTTAATGCGCTTTTGTCGTCCTGGAAAAGTGCAGCAAAAGTGTACTGGTGTCAAAGGGGCCTAATTCAAAAAGAATCCTCTCTTACTATCTGCCTCCTTCGTAGATATTCTTTTTTACTCGTGCCAGAAATGGACTATGGACTTGTGTGGCGCACAGAGAAGTACACGTGACAGCAACTAACATGCATTTGTCATTCCAAACAAATGGAAGTTAAAGTAGAAGTCCGCCCTAACACTAAAATCTGTAAATCTACAGGCATCCATGACCTAAGAGAAATTGCTATACATACCTTTTTGAAGCCGCTTTGGTCTGGTCCCACGATAAGCTGTCAGCGGCGGCTTCTTTGTGTAGGCTTGTGCAGAAGAGGCAGCTGACCATGGAAGCCCCTTAGTAACCCCCACGGTCGACGTCAGACCAGAGACCGGACCAGAGCGTCTTCAAAAAAGGTATGTATAGCTAGATGGATTAGTCTTAGATCGTGGATGCCTGTAGATTTAGAGATTTTAATGTTAGCGCGGACTTTCACTTTAAGGGATGTAGCACCTTCTACCTAGGTAGATGCTAGAGTGGTAGGATTTTTGTAGCACAGGTAAATTTAAGCAGGTGTCGCAGCTCTCAAACGCTGAGCTCAAAGCTACTGCAATGGGAGAGAGGGGGCGTGTGAGGAGGTTTGAACCAGAGAAAGAGCCCACTCCTGTGATGGTGGAGGTGAGAAGTAACATCTGGGAGTTTCTTAGCAACGTCCTAGCAACAAGACATGATGGGGAGATGCAATCTCTGAAAGTTTTTGAGTTAGGCATCATGAGATACATAAATAGTCTACGCCTATAGCAAGGGCAGTTTGTTCAGCTCAGAACAAGCACTGCCACTTTCTATCTAACTGGATTTAATAAGTGTATGCGGTTCTGGGGAAAGGTGTATTGCCAATACTTGTGTATATTTGGTATATTATAAGGAATGGCACATGGTTATGACTTTTATTTTATTCCAGTGCACATGACACAGTATATTCATTGTGATACACTGCAGTTTGGGTGGTTTGCCCACTTTAGTAGTGCTTTGGGGTGCTGTTAAAAAAATAAATGGCACCACAACATCTGGCACCGCAAATTGGTTTTAATACACAGTACTGTAACACATCAGTGTAAGTACACCCTTATTATTTTGTCATACGAAGGGATGGGTCCTGAATTAATAGCATTGGGTGCAAATGTCCAAATTGGGCCCACCTTCCATTTGGGGATGCCCCACAGATGCTCAATAGGGTTTAGGTCTGGAGACATGCTTGGCCAGTTCATCATCTTTACCCTTAGCTACTTTAGCAAGACAGTGGTCGTCTTGGAGGTGTGTTTGGGGTCATTTTCATGTTGGAATACTGCCCTGCGGCCCAGTCTCCAAAGGGAGGGGGTCATACTCTGCTTCAGTATGTCACAGTACATGTTGGCATTCATGGTTCCCTCAATGAACTGTAGCTCCCCAGTGCCAGCAGCACTCATGTAACCCCAGACCATGACACTCCCACCACCATGCTTGACTGTAGGCAAGACACAATTGTCTTTGTACTCCTTACCTGGTTGCCTCCACACGCTCTTGACACCATCTGAACAAAATAAGTTTATCTAGGTCTCATCAGACCACAGAACATGGTTTCTTAGTCTGCTTGTCTTCAGCAAATTGTTTGCGGGCTTTCTTGTGCATCATCTTTAGAAGAGGCTACCTTCTGGGACAACAGCCATGCAGACCCATTTGATGCAGTGTGCGGCGTATGGTCTGAGCACTGACAGGCTGACCCCCCACCTCTTCAACCTCTGCAGCAATGCTGGCAGCACTCATACGTCTATTTCCCAAAGACAACCTCTGAATATGACACTGAGCATGTGCACTCAACTTCTTTGGTCGACCATGGTGAGGCCTGTTCTGAGTGGAACCTGTCCTGTTAAACCACTGTATGGTCTTGGCCACCGTGCTCAGTTTCAGGGTCTTGGCAATCTTCTTATAGCCTAGGCCATCTTTATGTCGAGCAACAATTCTTTTTTTTCTGATCCTCAGAGAGTTCTTTGCCATAAGGTGCCATGTTGAACTTCCAGTGACCAGTATGAGAAAGTGAGAGCGATAACACCAAATTTTACACACCCACTCCCCATTTACACCTGAGACCTTGTAACACTAACGAGTCACATGACACTGGGGAGGGAAAATGGCTAATTGGTCCCAATTTGGACATTTTCACTTAGCGGTGTACTCACTTTTGTTGCCAGCGGTTTAGACGTTAATGGCTGTGTGTTGACTTATTTTGGGGGACAGCAAATTTACACTGTTATACAAGCTGTACACTCACTACTTTACATTGTAGCAAAGTGTCATTTCATCAGTGTTGTCACATGAAAAGATAGAGTAAAATATTTACAAAAATGTGAGGGGTGTACTCACTTTTGTGAGATACTGTATATATATATATACAGTCAGGTCCATAAATATTGGGACATCAACACAATTCTAATCTTCTTGGCTCTAGACACCACCACAATGGATTTGAAATGAAACAAACAAGATGTGCTTTAACTGCAGACTTTCAGCTTTAATTTGAGAGTATTTACTTCCAAATCAGGTGAACGGTGTAGGAATTACAACAGTTTGTATATGTGCCTCCCACTTTTTAAGGGACCAAAAGTAATGGGACAGATTAACAATCATAAATCAAACTTTCACTTTTTAATAATTGGTTGCAAATCCTTTGCAGTCAATTACAGCCTGAAGTCTGGAACGCATAGACATCACCAGATGCTGAGTTTCATCCCTGGTGATGCCCTGCCAGGCCTCTACTGCAACTGTCTTTAGTTCCTGATTGTTCTTGGGGCATTTTCCCTTCAGTTTTGTCTTCAGCAAGTGAAATGCATGCTCAATCGGATTCAGGTCAGGTGATTGACTTGGCCATTGCATAACATTCATTGTCCATCTGCACTGTGAAGCGCCGTCCAATGAGTTCTGAACCATTTGGCTGAATATGAGCAGATAATATTCCCCGAAACACTTAAGAATTCATCCTGCTTCTTTTGTCAGCAGTCCCATCATCAATAAATACAAGAGAACCAGTTCTATTGGCAGCCATACACGCCCACGCCATGACACTACCACCACCATGCTTCACTGATGAGGTGGTATGCTTTGGATAATGAGCAGTTTCTTTCCTTCTCCATACTCTTCTCTTCCCATCGCTCTGGTACAAGTTGATCTTGGTCTCATCTGTCCATAGGATGTTGTTCCAGAACTGTGAAGGCTGTTTTAGATGTCGTTTGGCAAACTCTAATCTGGCCTTCCTGTTTTTGAGGCTCACCAATGGTTTACATCTTGTGGTGAACCCTCTGTATTCACTCTGGTGAAGTCTTCTCTTGATTGTTGATTTTGACACACATACACCTACCTCCTGGAGAGTGTTCTTGATCTGGCCAACTGCTGTGAAGGGTGTTTTCTTCACCAGGGAAAGAATTCTTTGGTCATCCACCACAGTTGTTTTCCGTGGTCTTCCGGGTCTTTTGGTGTTGCTGAGCTCACCGGTGCATTCTTTCTTTTTAAGGATGTTCCAAACAGTTAATTTGGCCATGTTTTTGCTATCTCTCTGATGGATTTGTTTTGTTTTTTCAGCCTAATGATGGCTTGCTTCACTGATAGTGACAGCTCTTTGGATCTCATATTGAGAGTTGACAGCAACAGATTCCAAATGCAAATAGCACACTTGAAATAAACTCTGGACCTTTTATCTGCTCCTTGTAAGTGGGATAATGAGGGAATAACACACACCTGGCCATGGAACAGCTGAGCAGCCAATTGTCCCATTACTTTTGGTCCCTTAAAAAGTGGGAGGCACATATGCAAACCGTTGGCAGGTTGAGGGGCTCTAGGGTGCTTGTTTTATTTGGAAGAAACCGTTTTTTCAGTTTCCTCTGAGCTTGGTAAAATCAAGTTTGATACCTGGAGCCTGGAGATTTCTTGGTGAGAGGAAATCTCCAGTCTGGCACACCTGGTATAAATTGAGAGGCCGCTCACACTTGTGTGACTTGAATGTTAGATTGCTACCACTCTATAACAGTACCCAGAAAATGTAGCACAAGCAACTGGATGGTAGATGTATTTTGGCAGGGCAGTTAAACAATGCATGAATCAGCAGGCAGGCAATTGAACACGTATGAATAGGCTAGACCCAATAGGATATACATTAACCCATACAATGACACTACACTGATGGCATTAAAGTTAAACCTAAATGTTAACTTCCCTACACAGTGGGAAATATAACTACATGAACTAACCCAGAGAAATGCTCTGGAATGCCCTCTGTTCATACAGCCCTTCAATGGGTGGGAGTATGTATTACTGACAAGGGGTACCCCTGGAGGTAGCCAAAAGTACCTATTGCCTAATTGTCAGGATTAGCCGGCTATCATTGAGGCCAGTCTGTAACGTGGTGCACATGATGCTGTACCTTTAGGGCTGTGCTCAATGGATTTCTGATGGGTTGTTTAATAAGGGAGGGTGATCTCTGTTGGCATTAACTATAGTGAGTAAGGTGTTAAGCTTTGTAGTTCTGCTGAAAACTCCCAGTATGTAACAGGTCCCGTCCAAGTACACTTGGTGATTGGCTGTACAAGAAGGCTCAGTCCTCAGGATCAGGTCCTCATTAACAGGTCTTCACAATCTCAGTCTGTCAGCTCTGGTCCCCACTGGTGTAGGTGCACACGGCAACATGTCCCTCCAGCTCCAGTTTCCAGCAGCTAAAACCTCTCACAAGCTCTTTCTCAGTGAGAATGCAGACCCGACAGCAACAGCTCTGCAATTGCTGACTCCCCACACTGGACTACCCCAATCTCTGCAGATTTGCCCTGGAAAATGTCTGTCTCTCCTCCCCTGTGGTGCAAAGCATTGTGCCAGTTGTATAGCAAGTCCTCTCTACTCTGATTGGCTCGTTTGAGGGTAAGCACTACATTCAATTTCTGTTTTGGGGTTTAAAACTGCTTTAAACTGATTATTTTGTGGGCTCGGTATGCCCAGATAAGTTTTACTTTCCCAGAAAGTCATAAATTCCAGCACAGAAAACTTTTAAAATTAGTTTTGTAGTATAAATGATATCTCTGACAAAATATGGACATATATCTGCCTTCCACATAAAGATAGATCTTATGTATGAATCTTTACTACTCTGCAAATAAAGATATATTTTTACAGGGTAGTTCATATCTCTTCCTGGCTTATGAATTATAATATTGTTTTCCACTGTGCATCACAATACTATAACTATCATTTTTAAGCCTGCATTTACAGTACCATTATTTCCAGTGGGGATCATAAAGCAATTTTATCATCTGCATTAAGCAGTTAAGGACATATAGCAAACAAAATACCAAAGTACCATGGATGCTCAACAAGAAATGAAGATGTATGAACTTTACTCTGCACAGTAAAAAGAGAGAATAAATATCAGAATGTGTGTTAAATATGAAGTTTTTCTTCGTCACCTCTCATTCTTATGCGTTTCCATCTTCTGAATTATACATTAGCTTCAATATACATAACACACTGTTTTATCTATGACGATGCTTCTGGACTACATTATCTTCAATCTGCTGTTCTCAGGTTCACAGTGTGGGTGTCTTGTGATGTCTGCTGGTTAATAATGGATGCTGCTTCTGCTGTTCCTGCCATACTCTTCTGTTTAGTTATGAATTCTGTAAAATATGACCATTATGATCAGACATACCTACCATATATAGTGAAGTAAAATAGCACCTTTTAATTGAAGGGTTAGCTTAGTGGAATGTAATACATCTTCCTTTTTTTTATGTTAAATACAGTATATTCATGCTAAGGAATATGCAAGTGCAACAATTACAGTTTTTTCCTAACTCTCAAAGAGATCCCAGTATCCCTTCTGGCAATGCGTTAAAGAGGAGTTCCACCCATTTAAAAGTCAGCAGCTACAAAAAGTATAGCTGCTGAATTTTAATAAACAGACACTCACCTGTCCCACAGTCCAGCGATGCAACCATCTGAAGCCTCGCTCCTCTCCCCCTCCTCTACGCAGCGCCAGCATTGTAAGTGTGAGCACCCAGCTATGACGGCTTGCTGCATCACAACCGGGTGCGCACTGCACATGCGCAAGTCTCGCTGTGCGTTATGAATGGCCGGGCCATCTTCTGGGACCTGTGACGTGTCCCAGAAGATTGCATGGAGGGGGAAGAGGAGAACTTCCGCTCGGGGCCACGGCACCATGAGCGGAAGTGGGAGCTGGGTACCTGTCAAAACTAGGTACCCGCTCTCCCCCCAAAAAAATGACATGCCGAATGCGGCATATCAGGGGGTGGAACTCCGCTTAAATCTGCTGGGATGCTGGCTCAAAGATGGCACAAATGTAAATCCCAATGCCTTCGCAGTTCTTGGTTTCACACGTCTGACACCGATCAGCCCCCTGCTGTAGCCGCCTCTTACTTTCTGACTGACTAAACGGTTGCATTGTTGCAGTCTAAATGAACCCTGGTGGTGACGAGACTGAGAAAATGCTTCCTCCTGCCTGCAGCAGATTTGTGGCATCATCTCAGCCCAAACACAGTCACATGACTGAAGCTCAAGGGATTCATTTTTGATAAATGGCACACGGGGTTAGTTGCCTCTCCAGTATCTTGCCTGTCTGTAATCTTGCCATATTAGCTGCCTCCCAGAGAGATTCTCATATGCATGTGTTTCATTCTCACAACTTTTAAGCAGGCACATGCTAGGGATGTGGATACTTGTGCATGTGCCCTTAGGGTCTTAGGAAGTTCAAACTGCCCAGGATCCTCACTACTTACCAGAATGACTGCACTTTGTTTGGGGTTCTCCTACTCCCATAACTCTGTGGAGCAAGCAGAGGGTATTACACTAGATTGCACTTGGCAATGATAAAAGATAGAGTGCCTGTCAGTGAAGAGCCTGGGTAGATAGACAGTTAAATATCTTTTTGCAACCTGCTGAACTAATAAAACATAGGAGTTCTGAGGTTAGCATTTCTTATTATGAGAGTATTTTCTGTGTGTATTGGGGTGCATGTTGGTTTGAGTATCGTGGTGCACTATGTAGTGTATTATTTATAGCTTAACCATAAGGTATAGATCGCACGGATGGTAAAAGGGATGTTCTTTTATTTCACTTGAGTGTATGACCCTGAAACATTTTTGCACTTCTTTGTCCTTGAGTTAGTGTCCAATATGCATATACAGTGGATATAGAAAAGAATCACTCTCTTTAAAATAATCACATTTTGTTGCTTTGCAGGCTGAAATGAAGACAGACACAGTTTTTGTTTTATCCAGCTGTATTTACTCAGAGCAACTTATAATATCCAAGTGAAAGATATAACTCCCAAAAATGACTTGTAAACTCAGCCAGGTCCCAGGTAGCAAGCAGTTGTGCTGCGAGTTTAAAAATGACTTGCTAAGCTATTGCTAGACTTGCCAGGCTTCACAAATTTGTTGCATATTTGCATGACTCCACATCAACTTTCTTTGCAAACATTCTGCATGTCTGCTGCAACTTCTGGTTCAGTTATGTTGTGCAATAGTCATCCCACCACAGGGGGTCACTGTGGCTAAATTTTCATGCTGTAGACTTGCAGAGCTCTTGTTGTAGATTCCCCACTGCTAGAGATTTGCCACGCAAATTTGCTACAAAATAGGAAAAGTGTCAACTCCAACTTGTGCTTTAAATGTTCTGCAAGTGTACAACTTACCAGTGAAAATGTGCAGCAAGTTAACAGAGTTACAATTCAACACTGCCACAAATGTGTGGCGAGTTTTCCTTGCTATCTGGGGTGTAGCTAATTACCTTCTCAATGAGACACAAAGCAATTTGACTACTGTGATCAGGTGTGGTCATTTTCATTAGCTCAGCATGAAAAGAACTTTCCTGGAGCATTTCCAGAATTTTTCCAGAGCCTCTTCCATCCTCTGGAATGCTCTACCTCAACCTGTCCATCTATCTCCTTTTCTTGCTACCTTGAGGCAATCCCTGAAAACTCATCTCTTCAGGGAAACCTATCACACCTCCAACTAATCTTTTACCACTTCCATAAACTCATTCCCCACAGTTAGAACCTTTTGTGCTACCTGCCCCACCCTATTAGATTGTAAGCTCTTCTAAGCAGGGCCATCTTAATCCTCTTGTATTTTATTGTATTGTCTCCCTTTTACATTGTAAAGCTCTGCATAAACTGTTGGCGCTATATAAATCCTGTATAATAATAATAATAATTTCAGTGTAACTGAAACAAACAATCAACTACGGGTGGCAAGGCACTGTCGAAAGATCTGTGGGATAAAGTTGTGGACAGGCACAAGTAAGGAGATGGATACAAAACAATTTCAAAAGCTTTATCAATGCCTAGAAGCACAGTGAAATCTATTATTAAGAAGTGGAAGGTATTTGGTACAACACAGACCCTCCCTGGATCAGGACGTCGCTCCAAACTGGATGAAAGAGGCAGGAGGAAACTGGTCAGAGAGGCTACCAAGAGGCCTACAGCAACTCTGAAGCAGTTGCTATGACAAAGAGTGGTCATTGCGTACATGTGACAACAATATCACAAATTCTCCACAAATGTGGCTTGTATGGGAAGGTTGCCAGAGAAAAGCCACACCTCAAGAAAGGCCGCATGCAGTCACGACTGAGCTATGCCAAAACACACTTTGAAGATTCTGAGGCCACATGGAAAAAGGTGTTATGGTCAGATGAGACTAAAATTAAATTATTTGGCCTCAACACCAAACAATTTGTTGGAAATACAATACAGCTCACCATCCAAATAACACCACTCCTACAGTAAAGCATGGAGGTGGTAATATCCTGTTATGGGGGTGCTTCTCTGCAGCAGGGACTGGAGCACTTGTCGGGATAGAAGGAAAATGGATGCGGCAAAATACTGCCAAATTCTTAAGGAAAATCTGCTGCCCTCTAATAGAAAGTTGTTGAAGAAGGTTTACCTTCCAACATGACAATGACCCAAGGCACACAGCAAAAATGACCACACAGTGGTTGAAGGAGAAAAAAAGGTCATGCCTTTGCATGGCCTAGTCAGAGCCCAGATTTAAAGCCCATTGAAAATCTGTGAAATGGCTTGAAGACTGCAGTCCACAAACGGTCATCATCACATTTTATTAACCTTGAGCAGTTCTGTAAAGAAGAGTGGGCAAATGTTGCAAAGTCTAGAAGTGCAAAGTTAGTAGAGACATATCCCAACAGACTAAAGGCTGTAATTAACCACTCGCCGACCAGGTGTGCTCTCTTGCGCGAATCGCCGTAGCTGTAAGGCATCGCTTTAAGAGACTGCAGGGGGCACCTGTGCTGCATGTCTTTGGAGCCAATCTGCAGGGCCAGTGGGTGCGATGTCCGCCGGCTACCCGCGATCACTCCTCACAGAGCCTGAACAGGGATCCGTTCATGTAAACAAACGGATCTCCATTCTGACAAGGACGTGGAGAGAGATCTGCTGCTCCCAGTGATCGGGAGCAGCTTTCTCTCTCCACCCCCAGTCAGTACATTCCCCCCACAGTTAGAAACACCTACCTAGGGAACACTTAACCCCTTGATCGCCCCCTAGTGTTAACCCCTTCCCTGCCAATGACATGTATACAGTAATCAGTGGCTATTTTTAGCTCTGATCGCTGTGTAAATGTCATTGGTCTCAAAAAAGTGTCAAAAATGTCCGATCTGTCTGCCGTAATATCGCAGTCCCGCTAAAAATTGCAGATCACCGCCATTACTAGTAAAAAAAATAATAATAGAAATGCAATAAATCTATTCCCATAGTTTGTAAACGCGATAATTGCGCAACGCAATCAATATATGCCTATTGCAATTTGTGGGGAAAAAAGGATTTTGTTTAGGTACAGCGTCGCACGACCACGCAATTGTCAGTTAAAGTTACGCAGTGCCGTATCACAAAAAGTGCTCTGGTCAGGAAGGGGGTAAATCTTTCCGTGGCTGAAGTAGTTAAACCCAAATGTGGTTCAACAAACTACTGACACAAGGGGGTGATCTTTTTTCCAACTCTGTTCTGATTTTGAATTTTTTAAAAATGTTTCTGATATGTTGGCATTATATCTTTCACTTGGATGTAAATATAGCTATATAAAACAAAAACTGTGTCTGTCTTTATTTCAAGCTGCAAAGCAACAAAATGGGATTATTTTAAAGGGGGTGATGCTTTTCTATACCCACTGTAGACCAGCCTTCACTAAATAGTGGACCGAGGTCTGGACCCAGACCAACTGACATTCCAGCCCGTGCAGTCATTGGTTGCTAGGACTGCCCCCTGCAGCGTGCTACTCCTCTCAGCTCTCCTACCCTGCCTGTCTCTAATGGGCTCTGCTGATCTGTAATGCAAATCTGATGGGGGGAATCTGATGTATAGGGGCACACTGATGGGTGAATTTGATATATGGGGACACTCTGATAGGGGAACCTGAGTTTAGGTTGGCACTCTGATGGAGACACATTATTTAAGGTGGAACCATGATGGGGATACCTGATGTAAGGGGGCACCCTGATGGGAGAACCTGAGATATGGGGGCACACTGATGAGAGAACCTCATGTATGGAGGCACTCTGATGGGGAAACCTTATGTATGGGGACACCCTGATGGGGACACCTAATGGAAGGGGCACTCTGATGGGGCAACTGATATATGAGGGTATCCTGATTGGAGTTTGCAATTTATGGGGTTACATTGATGGGGGCACCTGATGTATGGGAGCACTTTAATGGGGTCTTCCTATGTAAGGAGTACCCTGATGAGAACACCTTATGTAAGGGGGCACTCTGATAGGGACACCTGATGTAAGGGGGCACTATGATAGGGCACCTGATGTAAGGAAGTAATGTGATAGGGCAACTGATCTAAGGGGTGCACAAGTGGGGACATCTTATGTATAGAGGCACTCTGATAAAGACACCTTATGTAAGGGGGCACTCTGATGAGGATATCTTATGTAAGGGCGCACTCTGATGAGGATTGATTGTGAGTTCAACCAGTTGCCGACCGCATTGCGTACATTTACTGCTGCAAAGTGGCAGCTGTATGCAGATTGCTGTTTATAGACACGTCGCGGGCGCGACAATTGGGTTTGCTTCAGGACCGATCAATCTACAGGCACAGACCAATGAATTTTGGTCTAGACCTGCTGATCGGTTCTGGCCAATGAAATGCCTCCTCTGCCTCTGTAATGTAAGAAGAGGCAGAGGAAGTGATGTCACCTTCCCTCCTGAAGCCCATATAGTGCAGAAGTGTCATATAGTGCAGAAATCAGATCTTTCACTGATCACTGTACTTGCGTCACTTGTGACACTATGTGACACTAATCAGTGTTAGGGTAGGTAGTAGTAGGCCCAGGTAGGTACAGGTGTCCCCTTACCCCCCACCCAATAAAGGTTTTAACCCCTTGATTGCCCCCTGTCACCCTTGATCACCGTATAAGTGTCACAGGTGACGCCACTTGGTTAGGTAGTTTATTTTTCATCATGGTACCCACCGTATATATATATATATATATATATATATATATATATATATATATATATACATTATATAGGTTTTAACCCCCTGATTGAAGATCTCTATAGATCTATTGTGGACCAAAGCAATTTGCATGCTGGTCAATTTATTGCGCCGCTAATCCCCAATTGTCACTTGCCAGAGAATGGGAGCCTATTACGGTTTCTGTATCTAAGACCTTTCTGGGCCTTTCTGTCCTCATGGGCATAGTTAAAAAATCTGAGTTGCGAATATATTGGTCCATTGACCAAATTTACCATATATCTCTGCTTGCATGACCAGGGCACGATACGAGCAGATCCTGCACTTCATGCACTTCAACAACAATGAGATCTGTTGTGCTCGGGGTGACCCTGAATTTGATCGGCTCCACAAAATTCTGCCCCTCATAAACCACTTCAACCAACAGTTCGCAGCCTTGTTTATTCCCAACCAAGTTGTCTGCGTAGACAAGTCCCTGATTATGTTTTATGGTCGTCTTGCTTTCAAACAGTACCTCCCCAGCAAGCGTGCCAGATACAAGGTCAAGATGTATGTAAGCTCTGTGACGGGGCCACAGGCTATACATATAGTTTTATGGTTTACGTGGAAAAAGATAGTTACGTGGAGCCCCAAGGATGCCCAGACTACATAGGGAGTGCTGGCAAGATTGTGTGGGACTTGGTGTCACCCTTATGCGGAAAGGGGTAATACTTGTACGTGGACAATTACTACTCAAGCGTGCCACTTTTTAGTCACCTCTTTGATCATGGAATTGGCGCATTTGGCACTATGCGACCTAATCGCCGGGGCTTGCCCCAACGGCTGGTAGAGTCCCGACTTAGACATGAGGAGAGAGCCTGCTTGAAAAGTAATGGTAATTTGCCCACGGTGCAGTGGAGGGATACAAGAATGTTTTTGTTCTTTCCTCCCTTCACGCAGACACGGCAGTCCAAATTCCAACGGCGACTGGTGTTGTGGAGAAGCCCCTCTGTGTCCACGAATATAACTTAAATATGGGAGGGGTGGACCTCAACGACCATTTGATGGCACCATACCTAATTGCCCGTAAGGCCAGACAATGGTACAAAAAGTGTCTGTATACCTATGCCAATTGGCTTTGCTGAATGCTTATGTGCTATACAAAGCGTCAGGATGGACTGGATCCTTCCTTAAATTCCAGGAAGAGATCGTCACAGCCCTTCTGTTTCCAGATGGTGCTACACGCCAACTTCCCAATCCAAATGCAGTGAGCCGGCTGCATAAGTGGCATTTTCCACATGCCGTTCCTGGTACCCCTACCAACCGAGCCCCCCCAAAAGAGATGTCGTGTCTGCAGACAATGCGGATACAGGCGTGACACCCGTTATTATTGTCCCTCCTGTCCTGGCCAGCCTGGTCTTTGCATCGGTGACTGTTTCCAGCGCTACCACACACTAGTTGAGTATTAGCGTAGGGTACAGCACTACACAGGTATAGGGCACACAGTCACAGGGTCTGCAGGTTGTCACCACATTTTAAGAGACCCTAACCTGGAGCCATTGTTTTTGTTAAAAAAAAGCGTACCAAAAAAAAGAATAAAAATTTTTAAAACCATAAAAAATAAAATAAAAAATGTTATAAAAACAAAAAAATAAATAAAATAAAAAAAACCAAAAACAGTTGTAAGTTTCTTGTTTTTCTCTCTCTATTCTCTCTCTATTGTTAATTTTTTTATGCATACCTTTAATGTTTTGTTACTGTTTTTTTTATCATGTTTTCTTTGCAGGTATGTAATTTTTCTATGTTACTGTTTAATGTGTATTATTAATCGCTGTTTGTTTTTCGGGTACGCCATTCAGCTGCAGCACTGATTTATGTATGGTGACAGCAACAGCGTTTGCTCCCACCATATGTAAAGCAGCGACTCCAGCACTGCTGGAGGTGATTTCACCACCACAGTTAAAAAAGAGCATATATACCGGAGTCAGTGGGTGGAAATTGGGGTGGATTGCCCCTGTGCTCCAGTATATATTTTTAGAACGGCGCTATGCCTATCATTAGAAGTGGGTGGGTGAATGTTTTCTAATGGTTGGTATACCCACCTATTCATTCTTTTTTTTTAATTAACCCACATGAAAAAAAGAACATTACAACATATGCCCAACAAGGGCCAGTGACGTACTAGTATGTTGCTGGTCTTTGAGTGGTTTTCTGAGCTCTCCCAGGAGAACACGAGAATGCAGCCGGTGGTTCTGCCAGCTGACCATAGAGCTGATCGAAGACTAGAATGGCTCAAATCAACACTACAGCGTTGAAACTGGAAGCTACGAGCATTTCATGACTTCACTTTCAACGGATATAAACAGCACCATTGGGAAATTGGGAAAGCATCTGGGGGCCTTTTGTGCTACCTTGACATTTCAGGGCTTCCGAAACTGTGATAGGTAGTGAGGAATAAAATCACAGTTTTACGCCCTTAGAAATCCTGAAGGCGGTGATTGGTTTTTGGAGTCCTGTATGTGGCTAGGCTCCCAAAAAGTCTCACATATGTGGTATCCCTGTACTCAGGAGAAGCAGCATACCCAGGGTATGTGAGAGCAATATATCATTTCAATGACAACTTTGTGTAATTTTTTTGTTATTTTCAATCACTTGTGACAAAAAAATAAAATATTCAATGGGCTCAAAATGCCTCTCAGAAAATTCCTTGGGGTGTCCACTTTCCAAAATGGGGTCATTTGGGGGGTTGTACTGCCCTTCCATTATAGCACCTCAGGAAATTAGACAGGTAGTCATAAAATAAAAGCTGCGTAAATTCCAGAAAATGTACCCTAGTTTGTAAACTATAAAATAATGCTTATTTACTTTTTTTTTTACCCAAGAAATGTGGCTGAATGCATCTTGACAAAAATATATGACTTCATTTTAGTTTATTGTATTTTTTTAATAACAAAAAGTTGAAAATATCATTTTTTTTTAAATTTTCTGTCTTTTTTCGTTTATATCGCAAAAAATAAAAAACGCAGAGGTGAAAAGTAACACCAAAAGAAAGCTCAATTTGTGGGTAAAAAGGAAGCAAATTTAATTTGGGTACAGCATTGCATGACCGCGTAATTACTTAATAAAACAGTGCAGTGCCAAATTGTAAAAAATGCTCTGGTCATTAAGGGGGTAAATCCTTCCGGAGCTGAAGTGGTTAATAAAAGTCAGCAACTACAAAAAGTGTAGCTGCTGACTCTTAATAAACAGACACTCACCTGTCCCAGGGTCTAGCAATGCGGCCGCCCCTCCTTCTCCTCTCTGTGGCGCCGGCATCACTAGTCTGGGCACCCGGCTGTGAGTCACGCTGTGCGTCCTGAGTGGCCGGGGACCTGTCCCAGGAGATTGCCAAGAGGGAGGGGGAGAGGAGAGCTTCCGCTCTGGGGCACGGCCCTCCGAGCGTAAGTGGGAACTGCGTACCTGTCAAAATTAGATACCTGCTCCCCCCCACAAAAAAAATGACATGCCAAATGTGGTATGTCAGGGGGTCAGGAGTACTTAAAGCTTAAGGTTGCACTTTTGGGTGGAGCTCCGCTTTGATTCAGAATGACCACTATAGTATCAGTCCTGCACATAAATTGTCTACGACCTAAGAGAGGACATGTAAAATGTCAAACACTTGAGAAGACACTGGTAAATTGTGCCTATACCATATATTACTTAACAATGAAGTGACATACATAACTAAGCGTTGTGCCACACTGATATATTAAGGATTTTCCTAATAACTTAATTCCTGTATTTATGTAAAAATACGTATTACACTACAAAAACACAATCATTTCTTATTTTTTGTAACATATTCCATGATATCGGCTTGACAGTACTCACCTTGAAGGAATTTTCCATTGCAACATCTGACTAATTAGCAGTCGTTTTATTTGAAGGTCAAAAATATTCTTTTAATAGGAAGCTAATGAGCTCACAGAATGAAAAGAGTATAATAAGGGTAATAATGTAATGCTTATGAGATGAAAGTGAATTATATTTTATTATCTTAAAACCCTAGCCTAGGCCAAACTTTTATTTCATTGCTGAAAAATAAAATATCAGCTGTGGTTGCAATACCCACTGTATTCAAATTGAAAATAACACCTCCAATACTATCATGCTTAGCATAGATTGTAAAATTTGGCTAGTTTACTTGGCTACAGATTGAGATGAAGAGTTAAATTTTAATAATATCAAATTACAAAGCTGCTTGTGTAGAAATTATGGTAAGTAACTTTGTTGTCTTAGTAAAAGTAGCGCTCTCCTAGCATAGGATGTAGCACTCTCCTAGCATAGGATGCTAGGTAAATTTAGTTTTTGGCTTCTTCTGTAATCAACGGAGCAGTCATTGTTTAGTCTGGTCTGTTCAGAGATCTCAGGCTGGGAGTTTGATTACTTCCCCCTGTCTCTAGAGGAAGTTTCTAGAGCTTAGGGAGAGAGAATTGAAATAAACCATCCTGAATATTTTTCAGGGCTTAGCCAATCACTGAGGAGGTGCACCATGATGGTGGCTGGGAAGCCCGTAAATAGTCTGGGACAAGTAAGCAGAGTTTCCAGCCTTTGGGAGGGGGGGGGGGGGACTGTTGCCCCTGAGGCAACCTTTGGACTGGGTTGCTGTTCTGTGAAGTCTTTGTGATGCAGAAACCTGGAGGTTGCTTGGAACTGACTGCAGGCCTTCTCCAAAGAGATCTGGTCTAGAGAGATGCACTGCTGTCCTGGGGACTTGGGAGTAAAAGCCATAAATTGATCCCTGTGACTGTACAGTGTTCTGAAGAATGCACCGGGTACCAGCAGTTAAGCACTGGCACAAAGTAACCAGATGCTCAAGAGACTTGCCCCATGGTCATTAGCGGTGAGGGAATAAACTGTTCATTGTTCATATTTGCTTCATATTGTCCTCTAATTGCTATTTACTGAGTGTTTTGGAGTATCCCATGTTCCAATCCCTCTCCTGTTACAAGTTCTACAAACAATAAACCACAAAAAGACAACTTCTAGACTGCTAATTGGAGCCAGAGTGAATGGACTTTTTCTTGGGTGACTGGCAGCCTCTGTACATTTTGGGAAAGAACCAGATAATAACTTAGGTCCCTGCGAGGGTAGAACTACATTATAATAATTGATAAATCAATTATTCACAAGTTAAAATGCCTAAAGCTCTTCATAAACATAAACATCTGGTTTAAAACAGATTATCAGACTGCTATATTATCATATTTTCACTGGACATGCACTCCCTCAATAACCTGAATGTCAGGCAGTACCTCAACTTACAATCAGACCATTTATGGGTCAGTAAAATGCAACATGAGCTGAATACATCTTCAACGAACATTTCCAAGCTTTAGTACAGAGCAGGTTTATCAAACCACTCTGGACTCCAAACCTAGTCTCACAATTGTTCATGTTGTGTAACTATCAACTGTCCCAATTTTTACAGCCTGTTTTCCCCAGTCCATTAAAGTCCATAGATGGAATAAACTGTCCATAAAAATACGACACTGCCGGGCAATGAATGTGCTAGTCTCTAGGTCTATAACTGGGACAACCAAGGGGTCTCCAGGCACCATTCGCTTTTGCATGAAGAGGACTGAGGATGTGTTGGCCCACACTCCAACCCCTGGCATGCAATGAGAAAACCAAGAATGGAGGAGGTTGTGTGGGCATGCGGACTGCAAATTTGAAATTTAGAAGACACAGCTGACTGAGTTACATGCCAGCTGCTGCTGCTGCTGCTGCTGCTGCTGCTGCTGCTGCTGCCGCTGCCGCTGCCATACCTGGATGGGTTGGTGCACAAAATTCAGGGAGACAAGGTTAGGTGATTGACGAGGACCATGAGCATTGTGAACA
This sequence comes from Glandirana rugosa, assembly GCA_018402905.1. Taxonomy (NCBI): domain Eukaryota; kingdom Metazoa; phylum Chordata; class Amphibia; order Anura; family Ranidae; genus Glandirana; species Glandirana rugosa. The sequence continues at coordinate 409,845 of BLSH010213537.1, read as the reverse complement.
TTCTGTAGACTGAACATATCCTCACTCTCTATCTCCCTCCACCCCCTCTCTCCCACTCCTTCACCACCCCTTACATCCTTCCCTCTATTTCCTTACTCTCCCTTCCTTAACCCCGTATCCCCCCCCCCATCTCTTCTCCTTCATATCTGTCCCTCCTCCCCATTCTCTCCATCTCTCCCTCTCCCTCACTCCCCTCTCTATCTATTCGCTGCTATAAAGTAGGATTGGGGCAGTAACACTGTCAAAGTCAGATTTTTACAGGTGGTTTTATGTTGTACAGCTGCCTTCTGATAGGGTAAAGGTTCTGCATGCCTTGCCTTTCAGGGCCCCATGGCTGGCTGGTGATGTCACCGCTTCTCCTCTTCACCTTGTCCAATTAGAGAACGCTCTGCATTCATTCAGAAAATGCAGAGCATTCTCTGTCTCACTTGGTGCAACTGTTGAATATGTAGAGCCCTAGACTCTGACACAAAGTCATCAGTTTTATTCCATCCTTGTTGATTATACTGTCATAGCTGTTTCTTTGTGTCTGTATTGACTTATGGCAATATATGCAGATCCCAAAATGTATGTGCTCCAATCAGAGGCTACCGACTAATTTTCTCTTTCTATTCTGGTATTGAGGTTCCACAAATGAGCACTTATCCAGGGGACATATAAGTGGGCAGCCTCTCTTTGTAAAACTTCATATGTGCCAGGTCTGTATTCTGGGGGCTCCCTACCACCCACCCCCCCTTTCTCTCCCTCCTACTCTTTCCCTCCTCTCTCCTTCTCGCGCCCTCTCTCACTTGCTTTCTTTCATCTTTCTTTTCCAGTTTCTCTCTAATCTTTACCGCTGCACTTTATACTTTATGCAGTATGTTACATATGCCTGACTCCTGCACTGTATACACTATATTGTACATTAGGTAGTCCTAGCCAAAGTGTTCATTGTCTCAACAGCTGCTAGTTTTGATGAGATTTTTCTTTAACCACTTCAGCCCCGGAAGGATTTCCAGCTTTAGGACCGGAGCCCTTTTTGCGATTCGGCACTGCGTCGCTTTAACTGAAAATTGCGTGGTCGTGCGACGTTGTACCCAAACTAAATTTGCGTCCTTTTTTTCCCACAAACAGAGCTTTCTTTTGGTGGTATTTGATCACCTCTGCGTCATTTCTGATCGCCGCTATAAACAAAAGAAGAGCGACAATTTTGCAAAAAAAACCAAATTTCTTACTTTTTGCTAGAATACAAATCAAAAAAAAATATATAAAAAAACATTTTTTTTCACCGTTTTTGGCCGATTTATATTCTTCCTCATATTTGCGATAAAAAAAATCGCAATCGGCGTTTATTGATTGGTTTGCGCAAAAGTGGTCGCGTTTACGGATGATGAGAATTCATTTTTGGGTTTTTTTTTTTTTTTACTAGTAATGGCGGCGATCTGCGATTTTTAGCGGTACTGCGATATTTCAGCGGACATGTCGGACTATTTTGACACTTTTTTGGGACCATTGGCATTTATACAGCGATCAGTGCTATAAAAATGCACTGATTACTGTGTAAATGTCATTGGCAGTGAAGGGGTTAACCTGCAGGGGGCGCTCTAAGGGTTAAATATGTTCCCTGGGCGTGTTCTAACTGTACGGGGACTGCACTATCTGGGGAAGGGAAGTGGTCACAGCCTTCGTATACAGGAAGGCTGTGATCACAGCCCTTCCCCCTTCACACAGAGCGGAGGTCCGTGTTTACATACACGGACCTCCGTTCCTCCGCTCGGGGGGGCCATCGCGGGTAGCCGGCGGCAATCGAAGCCGCCGCACCCGCTCCCTGGCCCTCCCCGAACACAGTGAGCGCACTAAGCTCACTAAGCTCTTTCCCGCAGCCGCCGTCGTATGACGGCGTTTTGCGGGAACGAACCACTTTGCCGCCGTCAAATGCCGATCGGCGGTCGGCAAGTGGTTAAAGTAGGCTAAGAGATAGCTTTCTGTGTACAGAAAAGCACATGTAATGGAAGAGGTTTCTTTTCTATAATCCCTCTGTTTTTATCTCCAGATACTCATCTGTGCTTCTCCTGCGGATGAGAGTTCTTGATCTCATGAAACGCGTAGAGAACAGTAGCACAGATTACCCATGTTGATGGAAGTCTTTCAAATTTGGCTTAGTTTCAATATTGTATACTTATGCACTTTCATTGTTGGTAACTATATATGACAGTATGCTTTTATATGTACGTAACATTTTTGTTTTGGAATAATACATTTTCTTATACATTTTATACCTTTGGGGTGTGACTCATTAATAGTCCCGTGGGCAATGAAATTTTGGTTGTTTTTTTATAACAATCCTTTGTCTTAATGTTTATTTGTGTCTGTGAGACTGTCACTTGTGACACAATAGTTAGGGGTATTTTGTCAGTAAAAGGACTATGGCATATGGGTACAATGTATACAGCAAATTTGGCACAGGTTCTGTTTAATAATCACCCATTAAGCTACTCCCTCTTATGGCTTAGGATACACGATCCGAAAATCGTACGAAAAATCCTGCTTTCGAATCGATCGTGCGATAATCGGATTGTTAGTACAGAGCTTTTGAGAGCTGATCGTGACAGTTCATCCGATATTATTAGATCGGACAAACACAACATTTTTTCTCTTACGATACCAGATCGTACGATTTTCGTTTAATCAGTACAGTTGTCGTCTGAAAATACAATACAAATACACTACAACACATGACATCACTTCCAATTTTTTATTCTGACGTACAAGAATTTTCGTGACTACTATTTAGATTCGATCTGAGATTAGCATGCAAAAAAAAAAAAAAAAACCTGACGAATCTGGCCATGTTAGTTGTTCACCACAGCACTATAAGTGCAACACAAAATTTGCTTCTATGCTTCTTGCTTTCATAATCCTAGTCATGCTCACATTTTTTCACTCTCTGTTGAGCTTCTAATTGTTAAGTCAAACAGACTACTTGCTGTGAGTATTGTTAACGATTACATGTTATTAATACTGTTTAAATATTGATTGTTGTAGCTTCTAATGAAGTTAATGTCATCTTTCAGTATGTCAGTAAAAATGCTCTCTGTCAGTGAAGTTTCCATGTTTTGTCAGTGAACAAAAAGTCATGGAAGCTGGCAACCCAGCTATATAATTGTGCAGTTGTGTGCTTATAACTAATGTTGCTGTAGGCTGAAAGTGCCAAATGCAAGCCTAACTTACTTATTTTACCTTCCATGGCAGGAAATCATGTGCTTCACTTAATACATCATGTTAAGGTAAATGCAATTCCTGGAAACAACAATGGTAAAAGGCATGTAGGAAATGTAGACTTCCAATAAGTGAAGGTTAATTGCATGTTTTGAGAATTTTCCCGTTATTAGCGCACTGTTCCTGATGCTAAATATAACACTAATAAAAAGAGAGATAAGCAAACAGTATGTCATGGCTAAATGACACCGTTGGTGCAATTCATCTGTTCCTGACAGCAGCAGTTGTCCTTATCTGTGTGCTAACTGATCAGGAGGGAAATGTACCAGACAATGATCTGAGAGTTATTATCAAGCTCTGCCATTCTTAATTCAGTGTGAAGTTCATGGTAAGGGAAAGTAATTCACACACTCTAAGGTAAAGATAATACACTCTATTTTGGCAGAAAGCAACATGACTCTCAGGTAGAGAATGGGTCTTGTAATATAGAATATGTTTTAGGCTACAAATAGTTAAGCCTTTGCAAATAATAAATGTAAGTTTATGTGCTGTCTGAAAACTAAAATAAATGTGTAATTTTATTTTGATTATTATTTCTATTTATATAGGATTTCTATAGCGCCAAAAGTTTGCGCAGCGCTTTACAACATGGGGGCAGACAGTACAGTTACAATACAAATCAATACAGGAGGAATCAGCAGGCTGCTTAGCTTGTGTTCCCTTTTAGACTAAAGTTTGAATTCATATTGACAAATTCTGTTGTTTTGAGTTTATCATCATCATTGTGCTGCCCATCATAATTTTACATGTGTAGAATTTTTGTTTTGTTATCTATTTGCTGTTCCAATGACAGTTCTTAAAAGCAGCTTACAGAAATGGCATTCTGTCCTGTGTGATTAAGGCTCCATTCACACTTGTGCGACTTTGGACATGTTGTTCCCCATGTTTTCCAATGATAACCATTCATATACTGTATATGCGAATTAAAGTTGCAGTGACTTCAAAGTAGTTCATGCACTACTTTGATCCGACTTTCATGCAACTTGAGGGCCATAGACTTCAATATTAACCCTCAAAAGTTGCATGAAAGTCATACCTGAATGTTTTACAATGCAACAGTTGTCCATTATCACTGGTCAACGCCAAATTCGTATTCAAGTTGCACCCATTCAAAGTTTCATCAAAGTTGCACGAAAGTTGTACTCCAAAAGCGGCACAACTTTGGAATTGTACAAGTGTGAATGGAACCTAACACTTCCAGTAAGGTGCACATTATGGTTATAAAAGTGTTCTTAGTTCAGTGGTGCAATAGAAGACCAAAACAAGAGATGTACCCAACAGCATCCCCTTACAAAATCATGCTAAAATCCTTCAAAAACCACATGATATGAGTGGGTAAGAGACAAGGATATGTATGCAGTCTGGATTTTAAAAGATAAGTGCACTAATTCTTCTTGTCTTTTTCCCTAACCTAACCCACCCTTCCCCTCCACAGATGCTTACTTACCTTTATCAGATAACCACGGTTCTGTTATTTGTTTACATCCAGCAGGGCAAGTCTTCACTGTCCTGGCAGCATCTGCACATTAATGTCTCATAGACTTCTCTGGGCTGTGTCCCAAGGCTAGAGATGCTCAGAGCCAGTTCTATAGAACTGTAATCTGTAGACATCATCAGGACAGTGAAGAATTACAGCGCTGGATGTAAACAAAATGTGGAACTGTGGCCATCGAATCACAGTAAGTATGCATCTGTGAAGGGGTGGGTGGGTTAGATTAAGACAAGGGAAGGGTTCCAAAAGGATAAATATACTTTGCTTTAAATTGTACTTATTTATTAACCTTTAGCTGCTGGGTTCTGTTCTCCACTATTAATTGGTGGCCAGACCATTTTCTGCAGTCTTTCACTTTTTTTTTCATGTTTCCCTATTTTTTCCTTACCCTATGAAAGATTGTAAAATACCCTCCAAACCATACAGTTTATGAAAACACAGGACCAGTAAAATAAAAAAAGATAGTGCTGTTGATTTTTTTACATTCTCTGATAGTTGCGTAAATGTTTATTAAAACAATACTTTCCATAAAAATACAATACAATCATTATTAGCACACACAAACACAACATATCTTGCAATATTCTCCCTAAATCTAAAAGATAAAACTGTACAGAGTTAATAAATAAATGTTAAATTGTGCCTTTTTGCAAACTGATAAAATTCGAAGGTAGGCAAAACTGGCTCGTACACACGGTACAATTTTAGTCCAACAACGGTCGTACAACAGCCTGTTGTCCGATAATTCGACCGTTAGTACACATGATTCAACAGCCAATTTCCAATTATCGTCCAACAGAAGTTGCCTGAGAAGACTAGAAAACTTGTGTTGGCCAAAAAGGCGTTGGCCAATTTTTGGCTCGAGTGTACAGAAGTTGGACCAACAAAAGTTGTAAGTACAAACACGCATGCTTGGAATCCAGGAAGTGTTCAGTCTTGTAAACCTGCGTTCTTAATTCACAAATCACATTCACCTGAACTACCTCTTTATACGCTCATAACACATCACTACGTTCGGCTTTGTTGGAAGATTACTTGACTACCGTCAGTACGCAAGACACAACCACAGACAGCCAATTTGGACAAAAGTTGGACGTGCGGTTGTATGATAATCGGCGCATGTGTACGAGGCTTTACTCTAAAAGATCTGCAGGTTGCGCTCATACCTATGCTATGTGTGCACTGGGTTGGTGTGCAGTGTGATTAGTGTTGAGCGAACCCGGACTGTAACGTTCGGGTCCGTACCGAACTTTCGGGTGTCCGGGACCCGGACCCGAACACGGACATTTCAAAAAATGTTCGGTCCGGGGTTCTGCTATTTTACTCCACGTGTTGAGAAGCTGCAGGGCAGCCAATCAACAAGCGTTTCACTGGTTTGCCCTTAGAAGCCATCACAGCCATGCCTACTAATGGCATGGCTGTGATTGGCCAGTGCATCATGTGACCCAGCCTCTTTATAAGCTGGAGTCACGTAGTGCTGCAGTCACATGCTCTTGGGTTAGTGGAGGGAGAGGAAGCTGACAGCGTGAGGGAGAGATTAGAGACATTTTAAGATCTGATCCTGCATCCTGAGATAGATTACTTTACTACTGCTGTGCTGTTGCTCTGAGGACAGATAGCAGAAATTAGAGATTTCACATACCACTGCTTTGAGTTGCAGATCAAACTCTGCATAAAACAACGATCGCTACGATCGTGCTCAACAATCAGATTGTTGGAGGAATTTGAGATTTCAAATACCGCTGCTTTGAGTTGCAGATCAAACGCTGCATAAAACAACGATCGCCACGATCGTGCTCAACGATCAGATTGTTGGAGGAATTCGAGATTTCAAATACTGCTGCTTAGAGTTGCAGATTGCAGATTAAACTCTGTCTAACGCAACGATCGTTACGTTCGTACACAACGATCAGATTGTGGGATCGTACACAACGATTGTTAGACTAACAACTCGTGCTAGCATCGCTAGCAACAAAATACGTC
>BLSH010213537.1:356448-385545 GCA_018402905.1 Glandirana rugosa | reverse complement strand
GGGTTGGGATTGTAGTGTTTACACGACAGGGTAATGCAAGCCAGTTTTAATTTATTAGATGTATAGCGAGGGAGCATTTTTAATATAAGTGATTAAGCTGCAATAGAAAGGCTGCTGGTTTAACTCCTAGTGGGACATCTATATGTTTGTATATATGTAATATGTAGGACATCCCCAGGGCTTTGCATACATCACCAGCAAAGGCATCAAGAAGGAATCTGTGGACAAAGTGGATCCTATACCATCTGGTTATTTCAAGCATCTTCAAATGTGTTACAAATGGAGACTAGGTGAGCTAAATAGTGGATTTGGTCCCTTTGTTGTAGGGTGAGTGTGAGTGCCAGGTTTTCCTCCTGTCTAAATAGATATGGGAGAATTGGGTTGCAGAATTAACCAGAAGCAGGTGCACTGCCCAAGAACTCATCATGGCTGGGCTTCTAAGCAGTCTTTTTCAAATTAGGTTAACTTTCACAGGGTTTGGTGTTTATCAGGTAGAAGGACTAAACGGCAGGACTTTTCCAAAGATCAAGCAGAGGTAAGGAATGTGTTTTGAGGAAGTCTAGGGATAGCTGTTGGTTTAACTGGAGGAAATGTACTTATCTGGTCTTCCACACAGAGGCTAAGAAAACAAAATCAATTACTGACAGGCTTGGTTTAGAAGTCAAGAAGCTTTTATTGACATTTCAACCATATATAGCTGATGCAGTACATAGTGTAAATGAAACAACGTTCCTCCAGAACCCAGGTGCTACATACAACATCCTAAACAACAGTCACAGAGACAGACAGAAACACAGAACCAGTAGAAAGGTCCTCACCACATAAAGTGCGTGTGTGCAACTGGTGCAAACAGTGCAGAAAGACACACAAGACAGTGCAGGACAGCACAGGACAGTGCAGAACAATACGTAAAGCACAAAATAGCTCCGCCAGTAAACTTGTCCTAACCAGATAAGGTGCACAGTAGCAGAAAATGTAAACAATACTTTTTCAGATTGCACAGTAGAAGAAAATGTAAACAATACTATTTCAGATTAAAACCTACAGCAGCAACAAAGGTAAAGTGAACAGTGACAGGAAAAAATATTTAGGCGAAATAGCAAATGGCTGTGATCCTGGAAGATGTGCAAAAAAACAGCATGTAAACATTTTTTGTGTTAGTGTGAGTGGTACTGAATGATGATGTTGAGTACGGTTTGTGCAGATCAGTCACACAGAGTTCCGTTCAGCTCTTTGTTGAGGAGCCTGATGGCTTGAGGAAAGAAACTATTGCACAGTCTGGATGTGGCGGCCCAAATGCTTCGGAACAGCTTCCCTGATGGTAGGAGAGTAAAAAATGCGTGTGACGGGTGTGTGTGGTCATCCACAATGCTGTGTGCTTTGCGGATGCAGCGTGTGGTGTAAATGTGCATGATGGAGGGGAGAGAGACTCAGATGATCTTCTCAGCTGTCCTCACTATCCTCTGTAGGGTCTTGCGATCCGAGACGGTGCAATTTCCAAACCAGGCAGTGATGCAGCTGCTCAGGGTGCTCTCAATGGTCCCTCTGTAGAACATGGTCAGAATGGGGGGAGGGAGGGGAGCTCTCCTCAGCCTTCTCAGAAAGTAAAGACGTTGCTGGGCTTTTTTGGTGATGGAGCTGGTGTTGAGTGACCAGGTGAAATTATCCGCCAAGTGAACACCAAGGAATTTGGTGCTCTTGACGATCTCCACTGAGGATCCATCAATGATCAGTGGAGAATGGTCGCACTGTGTTCTCCTGATGTCAACAACCATCTCTTTAGTTTTGTCGACGTTCAGAGACAGGTTGTTGGCTCCACACCAGGCTATTAACCGTTTCACCTCCTCTCTGTATGCTGACTCGTCGTTCTTGCTGATGAGGCCCACCACGGTCGTGTCATCGGTGAACTTGATGATGTGATTCGAGCTGTGCATTGCTACACAGTCGTGGGTCAGCAGAGTGAACAGCAGTGGGCTGAGCACACAGCCCTGAGGGGCTCCAGTGTTCAGTGTGGTGGTGCTGGAGATGCTGTTTCCGATCCGGACTGACTGAGGTCTCCCAGTCAAGAAGTCCAGGATCCAGTTACAGAGGGAGGTGTTCAGGCCCAGTACGCTCAGCTTCTCAAACAGATGCTGAGGGACAATCGTGTTAAATGCTGAACTAAAGTCTATGAACAGCTTCCTTGCATAAGAGTCTTTGTTGTCTAGGTGGTTGAGGGCCAGATGAAGGGTTGTGGAGATGGCGTCGTCCGTGGAGCGATTTGGACGATACGCGAACTGCAAGGGGTCCAGTGCGGGTGGAAGCTGGGTCTTGATGTGCTTCATGACGAGTCTCTCGAAGAATTTTATCACGATGGGTGTGAGTGCAACGGGACGATAGTCATTGAGGCAGGAGACAGTTGACTTCTTTGGCATTGGAATGATGGTCGTTGTCTTGAGGCACGTAGGAACAGTGGCGCTGCTCAGGTAGATGTTGAAGATGTCAGTGAAGACATCTGCTAGCTGATGTGCACATTCCCTGAGCACTTTGCCAGGGATGTTGTCTGGTCCAGCAGACTTCCGCGGGTTAACTCTGCACATAGTTTTCCTCACTGCAGCTGTGGTTAGACAGAGCACCTAGTCACTGGGGGGAAGGATGGACTTCCTCACCCCCATGTTATTCTGCACCTCGAACCGGGCGTAGAAGTCATTCAGAGCATCTGGGAGGGAGGCATCACGGTCACAAGCAGGTGACATTATCTTGTAATTCATGATCGCCTGGATGCCCTGCCACATGCGCCGGGTGTCACCGCTGTCCTGGAAGTGGCTGTGGATTCTCTTGGCGTGTGTGCTCTTCGCCTCTCTGATGGCACGGGACAGTTTGGCCCTTGCTGTTTTCAAGGCCGCCTTGTCCCCTGCTCTGAAGGCGGAGTCTCTTGTTTTTAGCAGCGCACACACCTTGGCGGTCATCCACGGCTTCTGGTTGGAGCGTGTAGTGATGGTCTTGGAAATGGTCAAGTCATCAATGCACTTACCGATGTAGCTGATCACTGTTGACGTGTACTCCTCCAAGTTGACGAAATCGCCATTGGTTGCAGCTTCCCTGAACATGTCCCAGTCAGTGCATTCAAAACAGTCCTGGAGAGCGGACATGGATCCTGCTGGCCAGGTTCTCACTTGTTTCCTAGTGGTCTTGAACGCCTGCTTAGTGGTCTGTATGTTGGGATCAGCATGACAGAAATATGGTCTGAGTACCCAAGGTGGGGACGGGGCTTCCCCGGTATGCGCCCCGGATGTTTGTGTAAACAACATCCAGCGTGTTTTCTCCTCTGGTTGCAAAGTCCACATTCTGATGAAATTTGGGAAGCACAGTCCTGAGATTTGCGTGATTAAAATCTCCGGCGACAATAAACAATCCGTCAGGGTGTGTGTTTTGAAGTTCGCTAATGGTCCCGTAGAGCACGCTGAGCGCTTCCTTAGCATTAGCGCTAGGTGGTATTTAAACTCCGAGCACAATAGCAGTGGTAAATTCCTGGGGCAAGTAAAAAGGTCTACATCTCACAACAATGAACTCTAGCAGTGATGAGCAGTAGGTGGAAACAAGGACAGAGTTCTTACACCATTCCATATTGATGTAAACGCACAGGCCGCCGCCGCGAGTCCTACCGCACAGAGCTGCATTTCTGTCGGCACGAAACGCGGCTATCCCGTCCAGCTGAATGGCGGCATCCGGAACCCTGTCATTCAACCACGTTTCAGTGAACACAAAAACGCAGCAGTGTCTGTACTCACGCCGAGTAGCTTGTTGGAGTCTAATGTAGTGCAATTTATTGTCCAGGGAGCAGACATTTGCTAGCAGTAGAGATGGTAGAGCAGGTCGGCTAGGGTTAGCTTTTAGCCTAGCATTAGCACCCGCTCTCTTCCCGCGTTTCCACTTCCTCGCGCAGCGCTTCCGATTCCCCCTCCTCTGTCCATCCGCAGCAGGCAACGCCGGGGTCTGGAGGCCTGGTTCTCGGAGCACGCCGAGGTCGAGTAGCTTCTGCCGCAGATCATCATCTATTTTGTTACATGGATTATTCCTGAGTTCTTTCAGGATATTCTGGTTGTATACAGGTTCACTGGTTGCTCCGACCTCCGTGTGTTTCCTAGGGCGGGCTGCAAACTGAAAGTAGCACCTTTTTGGGTCCGGAGCGGCCGCTGCAAGCTGCTGCCGTGCCGCCATCTTGCCAAGCACACTTTTTTTTTACCTAATAAAGACAGCATTGGGAAAGGGGAGGAGAAGATCTCTGAAGAAAGGAAAACTGTAGAAGTTGTCCTCAACATTGCACTGCTCAATGGATTTGTGAACAGTTCTATGGGGAGAGTGCAAAATAGATCCACAGGAAACCCTGTAGCAGAAATTTCCTGGAATGTTGTTTCCTTTGGATCTAGTGTGTGAGGTCACAGTGTCAGCACTAGTCAGTCTCTCTGGATGGATAGATAGATAGATTCAGAAAACCTATGTGAAATGTACCTTTTAATTGGGTTAAGTTGGAGTGTCAAGTTTTGGCAACTCTGTGCCAATATATGATATTAAGGATATAAATTTAGAGCAACATTTTTTTGAAAAAATTGCAATGGTATCCCTATCAGATTTGTCCCATTTCTTAATTTCCTAATATTTTTTTTCATATACAATGTCATGTACCTGTATGATGACAAGGGTGGCCTCTTGCACAATCCCCATCCAAGCACCCCTGAAGGTAAAAACAGGGCTGCAAAGTCAATGGAAGGGTATGGGTGCCAGGAAGCTGGAAATAAAGACTTGAACTTGGGTGCACTGGTATCAAGTAAGCAGAAGCACAATAGAGAGGAATACCCCAAGTCCAGTAGTGAGCAGAGTTGGATCACAAGCTGCGTTTAGTAGTCGATGAGAAAGGCATCAAAACATGATGAGGATCAATGTCAGGGACAAGCTAAGGTTAGCAACTTGCCGACAGTGATTTACAGAATCATTAGACAAAATAATGGTTGGAAGTTCAGGCCAAAGTTGATAATAAATATAGGCAGCAAACATAAACAGGGAGAGATGATCGAGAAGCAGATCAGACGCAAGTTGGATCAATAACAGGGTCAAGCAAGTTCAGGATCAGGAAAACAGGAGCTCAAGTTCAAGACCATTCAGCAATAATCTCATGCAAGGCCCAGGTTTAACTAGCGCATCAGATGCCAGTATGTGTAGTGGACGTGTCTGTGCATCACACACGCTACTCGTGTGCACTCATCTAATGTCTATAGCAGACAGGCCAGGCATGTACTGGCCATCGGGACTACCGGGAGTTTTCCGGTGGGCCGATGGCTCAGTGGGCCGGTTTCAGCAGGGCTCGTGTCCTGCAGGAATGCATGGAAATGACGCTCCTGTATTTTTGCCACAGCAGGAACACCGCTCCCATTAGCAGCCGTGTCCTGCAGGACTGGCCTCAAACATGGGAGCTGAGGCAAGCAGTGTGCAGGAAGGAGAGGGCTCAGTGCAAGCGGGGTGCCACACATGGGGGGAGGAGGGTTGTCATTGCGGCACGCCCATCCTCCTTTCCCTCGGTCCTCCTCCTCTTCCAGCGGCTGCTGTATCAAAGTCCCGGCTCTAGTGATAGGCGGAACAATGATCCAATGTCAAATTGGATCAGTGTGACGTGAATTATAGGAGCCGGGACTTTGATACAGCAGCCGCTGGAGGAGGAGGAGGAGGACCAAGGGAGAGGAGGACGGGTGCGCCGGGATATTCAAATCCCAGATCCCGACACAGATCAGGCTGCATTGCTGGGCACTAATCAGGCTGCATTGCTGGGCACTGATCAGGCTGCATTGCTGGGCACTAATCAGGCTGCATTGCTGGGCACTGATCAGGCTGCATTGCTGGGCACTATGGCTGCATTGCTGGGCACTGATCAGGCTGCTTTGCTGGGCACTGATCAGGCTGCATTGCTGGGCACTGATCAGGCTGCATTACTGGGCACTAATCAGGCTGGATTGCTGGGCACTGATCAGGCTGCATTGCTTGGCACTAATAAGGCTGCATTGATAAGCACTGCTCAGGCTGCATTGCTGGGCACTAATCAGGCTGCATTGCTGGGCACTGATCAGGCTGCATTGCTGGACACTGATCAGGCTGCATTGCTGGACACTGATCAGGCTGCATTGCTGGGCACTGATCAGGCTGCGTTGCTGGGCACTGATCAGGCTGCATTGCTGGACACTAATAAGGCTGCATTGCTGGATACTGATCAGACTGCATTGTTGGGTGCTGATCACGCTGCATTGCTGGACACAGGTCAGGCTGCATTTGATGGGCATTGGCAAGGCTGCATTTGATGGGAACTGGCAATGCTGCATTTGATGGGCACTGGAAAGGCTGCATTGATGGGCACTGATCGGGCTGCATTGATGGGCACCGATCAGTCTGCATTGCTAGGAACTGATCAGGCTGCATTGCTGGGCACTGATCAGGCTGCATTGATGGGCACTGATCATGCTGCATTGCTGTACACAAGTCAGGCTGCATTGCTGGGCATTGATCAGGCTGCATTGCTGGGCACTGATCAGGCTGCATTGCTGGACACTGGCAAGGCTGCATTTGATGGGTACTGGCAAGGCTGCATTTGTTGGGCACTGGCAATGCTGCATTTTTTTTTTTTTGTAAATTCTGTTTTTGTTGAATTTTCCATGAAAAATATACAAAGTACATACAAAAAAAAAAAAACCGACATGTCCTAGCATAGAGCCAGATCCATGTCAAGGACCTCGTGGGGCTCATAATAAAAATATTCAACCCTTAAACATTCACCTCCCCCCCAACCTGAGTTAGCTCGACCTATGGCTTTACATCGAAGATGAATTTATGAGTCTGTACCCAATATGAGGGTACATGTGACAATCTCCTTGTCTGTCCAATATGGTTAACAGCAAATTCCAGGAACTCATGTATGCGTAGGTGACTACTACACACTTTCCAGGGGTACCTAGGCCACATTCCTCTAGAAAGATTTACAAGTCCTGTGATTGAACAAACACATGTATTTCATTGTAAAGCCCTACCCCACAGTGGAGGATGAAGATATCCAAGTATGCCAAACCTTATCATATTTCTTCTCACAGCCTCTCGCAAGATAAGTTGCTCTATAAAATGGCATCATGGCATTGACCAACCCCTTGGCAAGGCTGCATTTCTGGATACAGGTCAGGCTGCATTGCTGGGTACTGATCAGGCTGCATATTACAATGTAATAAAATAAATAATGCGCTTCAATCATCCTGACACCATGGTGCCATGATGATTGAAGCGACAACACCAGGTGTTCAGAGTATCATTATCTGCTAGTGGTTAAGCTTTTTTGCGCAATTGCGTATAGTTTATATACTGTTTTTGCGCGATTGCAAAAATTAAGTGGGCCGGTCTGGATGAAGTCCAGGGCCACATTTTTGTCCCAGTCCAGCCCTGAGATAGGCCCTCCAACTTAACAATCCTACTTCATTGTTATAACTGAGTTCTGTTTCAAGTACTGTTTTATGCATTAACATACCTCCTTTCGACCTCAGTCCATCCAGCCAGTATGGTCACCTGCCGAATAAGCACCATCCACAGATAGCTCAACACTCCAATAAGACACAGCAGTTTAATCCAGCATAGTTTTACTTGTTAAAATGCAGCACCTAGGATGTTCACAGGTCATGTGAAATGTACTTAAAATAGAGAATGATCTTCAAAGCCTTATGCCCACTGTGAAGGCTGGTAACTTTCTGAGGGAACATGAAGACGAAGGGAGGGGTCTATCTAGATCAGTGGTTTTCAACTCCTGTCCTTGGGACCCATCAACAGGCCAGATTTTTAGTATTACCTTGGGGAGATGCAGACTAGAATACTGCAATCACTGAGCAGTAAATTATATCACCTGTGATGAATTTTAGTTATCTTGCAAACCTGGCCTGTTAGTGGGTCCCGAGGACAGGAGTTGAGAACCACTGATCTAGATAGACCAAAATATGTCTGCACAAAGATATTTGTACATAAATGATAAAATCCAGTGCAACTGTGGTGGATACACAATACGTGTTCCCGAACAAATTGTGCAGCCTTACTTATGAAAAAAAGTGATTTTAACAGTACTTTGTATAAACTTTCATATAATAAAGGCAGTATATGTATTTTACTAAAAGTCTAATACTACATTAAGGCCCCATTGACATGGGGTCGATTCTGCTCCACTTAGCAGGCGATCTGTAAGCTTATCCCCTGCTGATCGGAGCAGAGTGGGACGGATGTCACATCTGTGCCCACTCAGTTTCAGCAGAGCAGACACAGGCAAATATCTATCAGCAATATGGGTGACCAGGTGTAAATGGACTCCTCTGTCCATTTACATCAGGATACCTGTGATTCAGTCCACCAAAATGGAAAAGGACGCATTATTATTTTAATGTAGGACAGCTCCATTGCTGGGTTACCAAAGGCTTTGTGAGGATTGCTGACTTAAAGTGTAAGTTCACCATTTACTAAAAACTGACCCATGCAGACAAGGGACCCCGTCATTTAAAATGCGCTGTGCCATTTGTAAAAATATTGCTTATTGCAAATAACATATCTCAAGGCCTTTTCTGTTATCCATGGAACCTGACACCCACAATGGGGCTTATTTTATTTCAGTGACACCAATGATGGGGCTTTTTATCCCACTGACACTATTGATGGCCCCTATTTTACTTCCACTGACACCAATGATGGCATTTATTTTACTCCTGCTTTCTCGTCAGTATATTCACATGCTCTGTTTTGTCTACAACATAGCAAAGTAATATCTGGAAAGGTGAGAAACTGCAAGCCACACACCATATGCTGTTGTTTACACTACATACTTATGAACAAAGAATTATCCACATGTACAGGATCCTATACTTAAATGCTGGTCAGCAGAAACCATATAAGAAACCCCTTGAATGGCTGCCCCTTGAAGGTTACTGCCTGTTTTACCCCCTCCTTAGATAAGTATATTAGGGAGATCACAAGTGTACTCTCCTCCTGCAGAAAAAGAAGACTTGTGCTTTTACAAATAGGTCTCCTACTCCTGAGATGAGGAAAGGTTCCTTTCGTCCCTCTCAGTCCTCCTGCTCTAAATCTAAGTCAGGGATATTCTTTTGTGGAAAGACGTGGCCCTTCAAACCAGCCACAACCAAGCCCTCTTCCCAGTGATGGGGTGCCCTCACTTGTCAGAGTAGAGAGGTGTATGTCTGCCTTCTTGTCCTTCTGGACTCAGGAAATCTCAGACCTGCAAAGACAGGCAGCTCTTCCTGCAGTCATTCATTAGGTTCATTATCCCTTTTTCCAAAAAAGGAACAATTTTAAGGTTTCTACTCAAACTTTGTTATAGTTCCCAAACCAAATGGAGGTGTCTAGTCAATTCAGGATGAAAAGACTCAATTTGTTTGTACAGGATCAGAAGTGCAGCATGGAAACTGTTAAATCTGTCATTGCCTCTCTCCCCCAGGAGAATTCCTGGCTTCAGTATACATGCAAAATGCGTGCTTGCAAATTCCCAACTTCCTATACCATCAATGCTTTCTGTGTTTTGCAATGGCGATCAGCATTACCAACTTGTTGTCCATCCTATTGGCCTTGTCCATGGCCCCCAGGGTTTTCGTCAAGATGCTTGCCCCTGTCCTATCAGGGTACCTGTATGATCCTTTGCTGAAAGATTATTCTTGCCTATCCTTGTCAACCAATGTCCAGTCACTACAGATTCTTCATTGCTTCAGTTTGATCTTCAGTTTATATAAACGATCACTGGAACTGTCTCACAGATTCGATTATTTTGACCTGATGTTAAACACAACCATGTCCAGAAATGTCCCTCTGCTCCCATGCCCTGGCCATCAGGGCTTAGAGTAGACCCTCATTCCATGCCTGTATGAAGATCTTTGGTCTAATGTTTGCTTTCTTTGAGGCTGGAGTTAGTTCCCTTCTGTCTCAACGTTCCATCACCGAGAGCAGCATGCATCCTTGTGGCTATTTTTTGTAAGAAGTTGTCTCCTGTGGAATGCAATTACGAGACTGGGGACAGAGAATTGTTAGCAATCATTTTAGCCCTTAAAGAATGGAGGCATCTCCTTGAGGGTACCACTGTTCCGGTTCTCATTTTGATTGACCATAAGAATCTCACATTCTTGTCTGAGACTAAACGCCTCACCCCAAGGAGGGCGTGATGGGTTCTGTTCTTGTCAAGCTTCAATTACATAGTCTCATTCTTACCCGGTACTAAGAATGTAAGGGCCGATGCATTGTCGCAACAGTTTTCCTCCTCTTCCAAGATGTAGTTGGTTCCTGTTCCTGTGATATCTCCTGATCGTATTCTGGCTATGGTTCGTAACAGTCTCACTTCACCTTTGGGTGACAAGATTTTTGCTGCTCAGATCCATGCTCCTCCTGAGAAACTTTGTGACTGCTGCTTTGTCCCTGAGAGTCTACGCACTGCTGTGCTCCAGACTTACCATTCTCCCAAAGCTGCTGGTCACTCAGGGAAAAATCAACTAATTTGGGCTATTTCCCAACAGTTCTGGTGGCCTAGTCTCCGCGCTGATGTAGCCGTCTTTGTAGCAGCCTGTTCCGTGTGTACTCAGAACAAAACACCACAACATCTTCCAGTGGGTCTTCTACAAGCCATACCCAATGAAGAGTGGCCTTGGACCCACCTGTCTATGGATTTTATTGTGGAGTTACCTAACTCTCAGGGTAACACAGTTATCCTTATGGTGGTTGACCGATTCTCTAAGATGTCACATTGTATTCCACTTAAAAATTTGCCCACATCCAAGGAACTGGCATCCATTTTTGCTCAGGAGATCTTTCACTTACATGGGCTTCCCAAGGTGATCGTCTCAGACATGAGTAGTAGCCAGTTTGTGTCCAGGTTTTGTTGAGCCTTTTGTGCACTGTTGGATATTCAGCTTCTGTTCTGTGTATCACCCGCAGTCCAATGGGGCCGCAGAACGAGCCAACCAGTGCTTGGAACAGTTTTTACATTTTCTATATTTTTGACCACCATAAAAACTGGTCTGATCTGTTGCCTTGGGCAGAGTTTACTCACAATAGTGTTGTCAGTACTGCTTTTCTCCACTTGGGTACAGGTCCAGGTGTCTTTGTGACGTGCCAATGATAAGTACAGACGCCATGCTGACCACAGACACCTACCTGCACCTTCTTACAAAGTTGAGGAGAGGGTCTGGCTATCTTCTCGCAACCTTCGATTCTGTGTTCCCTCACTAAAGCTGGCACCACGGTTTATTGGGCCTTTCTCTATTCTCCGTAAGATCAACTCAGTGGCTTAGGCTTTAGACCTGCCTTCTAATATGCAAATTTTGAATGTATTCCATGTCTCCTTGTAAAAACCTTAGGTATGCAACCGCTGCACCACCTCTGTACCACTTCCTCATCCTGTTCAGGTTTATAACCAAGCGGAGTATGAGATACAATCTATCATTACCTCCCATAGGTTCCATGGTCACATACAGTACCTGGTTCATTGGAAAGGGTATGGTCTGGAGGAGCGGTCTTGGGTCTCATCCTCAGACGTACATGCTCCTGTCCTCCTCCGTGCTTTCTACAGACATTTTCCCTTCAAACCTGGTGACCACCTGAGGAGGGGTTGGGGTTGTTGAGGAGGTGGTACTGTCATTGCTGGGCTCAGCTCTCTATTCTCAGAGCAAGCTGCTCAGCTGAGGGTTAATTGCCGGTCTCAGCTTCCACTCTGTCTCACCTGATGATCATATCCTGCCTCATTAAGCCAGCTCTTCTGTTATATAAACTGCCTGGATCAGATCACAGATGCCTTCACCTTGGTCAACATCTCTGGAAAAATCTCTGCTGTGTTTTACCTGTGAAAGTCTTTGCCTGTTTGACGTTCCCCTCTGGTTCCTGGATGCAAGACCCTGCTCGGCTGATTCCCCTCCTGGCTCCTGACCCTGCATGCTGTTTGTTTGACCTCGCTGATCTCTGGATTCCTGTTTCACTGGCTTGCTCTGACTATCTGCTTTGTTTACCAAACCCTTTGACCACGTTTACTCTGTTTATATAATTTTAACTTTTTATTAAAAAGTGTGATTTTACTGCGCTTCTGTCTTGGTCTGATTCATGGTTCCTGGCAGTGGGCCTGTTGAAGTTGTTTGCTGTATTGCCCATCCCTTTTTTTAGACATCCCATAGAAAAAAGATTTAGGATCCTGCCATACCATACTGTACAACTAAAATAGGAATTTTGACTTACGATTAAAATCCTTTTCTTAAAGTACAGTACAGGACATTGGTCCATCCTCTTTGTTCTTAGGATCTACAGAAGGAGGTTTGAGCTGCCTATAACCCATGTTAAAAACTAAAATTCCTGGATCCTATACTGTACTACAAGAAACAGATTTTACTGGTAGTCAAAAATGTGCTTAATTTCTTTTTCTGTTTCTGTACGCTTATTTCCTTCCCTAATGGCTTTACTAAATCGAATTTCATGCTGAAATGGGAAGAACGTCTGTCTACATTTACAGATACACAGTGGTTGAGAACCTGTATCTGGTCTTGCAAAGCAGCAAATTACACTTTTCACTGGTAATCAGCACTACAAATGTTATTCTGATGTTGTTATAGCACTTATAGAATCGCTAAGATAATTACAAATTACCTTGAGACATGCTGGAGGGGCTGTAGATATAGGTACATTACAGCATATGTGGTGGATATGTCCTAACGTATATTTTTGGACGCAAACCTTTCTTTTAATATACAGTGGAACCTCAGTTTATGAGTAACGAGGTATAAGAGCATTTCGATATACAAGCTTTTTTTTTTTTTTTAATTGTCTTGGTTTGCAAACGCTGCCTTGATATACGAGCAATAATTTCGGATGAAGAAAAAAATAATTACACTCACAATGTGAAGGAGTCCATTGTTCCTCCATGTAAAGCCGCTGTATATATGTATGGTAAAGGCGCTGGTGTGCAGTATACAGTACAGTACTGTACAGGGTTATATATGGCCAGAGATTTGCGGGCTCTGAGCGCCTCCCTGAGACACTCAGATACACTCCCAGCAGGGGTGAGCGTAATGCGCGTTCAGAGCACCCCGGAAGTGATGTCAGCAGTTCCCTAATATCTCAGGGTTCTCTAGGAAGCCGCTGGGAGCTGAACCTCTGGCCACATACAGCATTGTATACTGTACACCACTTTATACTGTTTTTTTGTTTTGCCGTAATCATTTTTATATGAATAAATGGTTGTGGAACGGATTATCTGAGTTTACCTTATTTCCTATGGGAAAACTCCCTTTGATATAAGAGCGCTTTGGATTACAAGCATGCTTCAGGAACGAATTATGCTTGTAAACTAAGGTTCCACTGTACTCAGTACTGGGGTATGCTGTTTCCAGGAGCACAGAACTCACCTTGTTATGTCTGGGCTCAGAATGGTTCAACAAAACAGAAAGACTATTTGTTTTCCATAACTTAACAGCCGCTGGATGCTGTATTGTTAGACTATAGGCTTTTTTTTATTTGACACATTGTGAGGGAAACCCCACTTTCATGGGGAAAAAAATAGCAAATGAAGAAAAAATAATATAGCGTGTACAATTGCGATACAAGTCATATTGTAATTGAATGTTATTAAAAATGACCTTTCCTTTTCAATCTGCAGCCACTGTAATTTTCTATAAATGCCATGCAATATGGCTACCTGGAGATGTTTTGTACACAGAATGTGTACTGACCACTCCCCAGAAACATCATTTCCTGCTTGTGTGATTGGCTCACCAATTTTCCCACAAGTCTGCCTAAGATACAAGTCAGATTTCAGCCATTCCCTGCAACGAAAATGTCATTTTTGGTGAGATATTTCCAATAGAAACACGTCTAAAGGGATGCAGGCCCAGCAGATATCCTCATTAGTTCTCTTCAGCTGCCACAGCTGACTGTTAATTATGAAACCACTCCAATTAGACCTACTCAGCAGAGAGGCACAGAGAAACAAACAGTGATTTCTTCAGAATAACAAAAGGTAGGAATCTGCAACAAAGTTTATTATAATACTTGCAATGTACATAGATCACCTGGGGAGGAATGTTTTTTTCTCAACAAAAGTGGAGTTACGCTTTAACCATTCTCAACAAAAGTATATAGTTTGTATGAATTTTTGCAAAAAAGGAAAAGGCTTTATCAGAATTTTTTGTCATGGGCATTATCGCTTTAGCACCCAAACTACACCTTAACTTTGAATATTATCTGATAAGTATTTTCATTTTTCTTAATTATGTATATTAGTACTTGATAGAGCGTTTTATGCATATCATACCTTTAGGAATACCAGAATAAGAGTTTAGAACATATTGCATTACTTTTGAAGTAAACATGTTTTATGTTCCATGTTTCCCTTTCCCCCTCCGTGTCTTCTGTCTATATAGTATATTGCACTAACCAGGGGCATAACTACAGGGGTTGCAATTGCAACTGGGCCCCGTGCTCCAGGGGGCCCATGTGCCTCCCTTGTACACCTGGATAGGAAGGATGGCGAGGGTGGCATTTAGAGGAACCAATCTCCTCCATTTTACTCATAATGGAGATTGGTTGCTCTATATGCTGCCCCCGCCGCCCCTCCTATCCAGTTTACTTGTCTTCTGCTGTTCCCAGGGTCCCTGTGTGCTTCCCTGGTCCCCCCCACAGAGCTACTGTCTTCCCCCTCCTCTCTCCTGCCAGCTGCTGTAGAAGATGTGTCATGATGGAGAAATGGGAACGGGTCGGTAAATTTGTCATTTATTGGCTCCTTCCTTTTCTGAAAGGACAGAATCAGTGGCTGATACCGATTGGTTCACTCATAACTGAAGCATAGTAAACTGTTTTTACTATACTTCCATTTCTGAATGAATGGGAGGCTCGGTACACAACTATTTGTTTATTCGGTGGGACCGTAATAAAGGGACCCGCAATGGGAGTAAAGGGCCCCAGTATCAGTGGGAATCGGGAAGGGCCCCGGCCAGGGATCAGGGGGGCCCTTCACAATTTCTTGCACGGGGCCCTGAAGGTTCTAGTTACGCCTCTGGCACTAACCCCTTATCTACTAAGCTATAACTCTAGCAAGTCTGGTAGTCAACATAGCTATTTGCTTTTGCATTGTTTTTCTCTGGGGATTTTCTTTCTACTTGTAAGATTTATATTTGCTGTAACTCAGCAGTAGTGTTTGTACTGTGTTCTTCAACAAAAGAAAGCTTAAAGTGATTGTAAACCCATATTTTTAATTTGATATATTCTTTTCTTAAAATTTTCATCATAAGAATTTACAGAAGAGAAAAAGGGACAGGACTTAGGCATATAGTAGAGCCCATAAGTACAAATAAATACACATAACAAAATAGATATGACTCTTAGTATACATTGCTTTGAGAAAATTAAACAGCATTGCAAATGCTATTTAGGACATATAAGGCAAGAAAGGAAAATATAGAACGTATGTATTTAGGGTATTAAATACCAAAAACCAAAAGTTAAATATAAAAAAAACAAGGACTCAAAAAGGGAAAAAAAAAGGGGGGGGTGGAACCAGCAGCGAGGTATACGGTACTATGTAAAGAAATGGGATTTAGGGAGGTTCAGAGGCCAGGTAGAGACGTTTTAAGATAGTAGTGTTACAAAGTTGAGGTTGTTTATAACAGATATCCAAGGAAGCCATATTTCCTGAAAATGAGAATGTCGATCATGTAACTGTTCTTCCATTCACATAAGGTCATTCACTTCTGTTATAGAGAGTACATGCTGGGACTTCTGATACCTCAGAATTACCACCCTGGCAGCCACTTAAAAGAAATGTAAAATCCCTTTCTTGACCCTAGAAATAGATTCTGGGAAAATGGATAATAGTGCTATTTTGGGAGTTTGGGACACTGGGTATGAGGAAAAAGTTTTATATATTTTAAAGATATTGTCACAGAATGGACGCAAAAAAAAGCAATTCCATCATATATGTTGCATGGTGCCTATATGAAGGAGACATCGCCAGCATTGGTCAGATGTATTTGGAAATATTTTATGCAAAATCCAGGGGCAATGATACCATTTCGTAATGTCTTTATAATTTTGCTCCTGTGCTTTAAGCTGGATATACACTATACAATTTTCTGCAGATTTTTTCCTTTAGATTTACCAAAACCATATAATATGAGGTCAAACCTTAAGAGTTTCAATTTGTATGCAAACAGACGGGCCCTTGCACTACATGGTTTTGGTAAATCTAAAGGAAATCAAACAACGAAAGTTGTATAGTGTGTATGGGGTCTAAAGACGGTCGTACAACCAGCTTGTGGTACGATCATCTGACTGTTAGTACGCGCGATTACAACAGCCATCGTACAACGGTTGTACAACAGAAGTTGGATGAGCAGACTAGAAAACTTTGGTTGTACAACAACCGTGTGTACAGAGAAGTTGGTCCAACAAAGTTGTATGTGCAACATCACATGCACCTGAACTTCCTCGTTATATGCTCGTAACACGTCACTACGTTAGGCTTGGTTGTACAATCACTTGTACAGTGCAAGTGATCCCTGTCACTGGGATCAGTTAGATCTCTTATGCCCAAGGTAGCCCAGCCCCCCACAGTTAGAACACACCCAGGGAACACAGTTAACCCCTTCACTACACCCTGCAGGTTAACCCCTTCACTGCCAATTACATTTATACAGTAATCAGTGAACATTTAAATTTCTGATCGCTGTATAAATGTCATTGGTCCCAAAAAAGTGTCAAAATGGTCCGACATGTCCGCCCCAATATCGCAGTACCGCTAAAAAATCGCAGTTCGCCGCCATTACTAGTAAAAAAATAAAAAAAAATTAAAAACCCCAGAAATGAATTCTCATCGTCCGTAAACGCGGCCACTTTTGAGCAAACCAATCAATAAAACCTGATTGCGATTTTGTTTACCAAAAATATGAGGAAGAATATAAATCGGCCAAAACCGATGAAAAAAATGTTTTTTTTATATTTTTTTTTTGGATTTGTATTTTAAAAGTAAGAAAAAGTTTTTTTGCAAAATTGTCGCTTTTTTTTTGTTTATAGTGGTGATCAGAAATGACGCAGAGGCGATCAAATACTACCAAAAGAAAGCTCTATTTGTGGGAAAAAAAGGACGCAAATTTTGTTTGGGTACAACGTCGCACGACCGCGCAATTGTCAGTTAAAGCGACGCAGTGCAGAAACGTAAAAAGTGCTCTGGTCAAGAAGGGGGTAAATCCTTCCGGGGCTGAAGTGGTTAATAATGCTTCATGTGAAAAAATAAAATGAAATATTCCTTTAGATATCGTGCGTGGGGGTACACTTAGTCTACCTGTAAAGTGGCGCATCTTTGTGATGTTTAGAAAAGTGCCGCAGCAAAATGACATTTTTAAAGAAAAAAAGTCATTTAAACTTGCTTGCCGCTGTAATGTATTGCCAGCTCCCAGCAATATAGATCAACCATCAACGAAAAAATTTGTGTGGGGGTTCCCCCAAAATCAAAACCAGGCCCTTTTTTAAAAAACATTTTGGCGCGGGGTTCCCCTTAACCACTTCAATACACTGTGTTATGTATACTACACTGACTGCACCATATAGTCTGAATTGTATTATATATTCTACGGGGACTGCACTCTATAAAATTGTAATGACATGCCCCAGTCAAACAGGTGCATAAAAATTGGGCCTTGGGTGTTGGTGGTGGCAGAACACTGTAACCACTCGCAGTTACTCTTGTTGGAAGCAGGAACAGGCCGTGCAGTTGTAATCTATTTTAAAAATTGTAATGACAATGAGATAGGGATGTGAGAGGAGTCGGACGCTGAAACCAGAGCTCCGTCCTCTTAGACTTCCAGCGTGCTATAGAAGAGCTCCTCCTTCCATCTTCCTGGAGCCGACACAGACGCGGCGTGCGGCGGACTGATCATGGCACTGTGATTGCTGGACACTGACTCACGAGATAGCCCAGGACAGAGAGGCATAGTGCGGTGGCTGCAGTTGACAAGGGATGGAATGTTTTATTGTGCACTCAGCCAGCTTCAAGCCCTCTTCATACAGACAGCATGAGTTCTGAGGCTCTGTACAGCAGCAGGTCGGGTGGGGGAGCAGAGGGACACTACGGCTTTCCTTCATATCCTTTCTTAACAGTTTGTGAGAGTGACGGTGAGGGGTCTGCGGCAACAGCTGTACTGTATGGCTCCAGGTAAGCCATGAAACAACAAGATTGCACCAAACACTCCTTGCCCCTCTCCAACAAGGGCTAAGGTAGCTAAGAAATCACCTGGTGGAAATATGGCAACTAGTACACAGACAGTGGAAGAGAGTGGTTTGCAGATTACATCCTTTAACACAGACATTCTAGAGGCTATCGCATAATGCAAAGATACGCTCATGATTAAAATAGATTGGATTGGTGGCTGATATTGGAATGTTAAGGCATAATATGGACAAATTTTGAGCCAGGATTGGGGAGGTAGAGAACTGGGTCTCTGTAGTGGAAGATATGGTAAAAACAGATAATAAAGAACTTCATGCGCTCCAGATTCAAGTACGTGCTCTGCAATGAAAAATTATTGACACAGAGAGCCGTTTAAGGAGAAATAATGTCAGTATATTGGGACTGCCACAAAGCATAGAGAGCAGTAAGCCAGTAGAGTTTGCTGAACAACTTTTGGTCTCTGTGCTGGATCTTATTGAGAAACCTCCCACATTTGTGGTAGAACAAGCGCATAGGATTCCTTTATCTTTTCTGAAACCAGGAGACTTTCCTCGCCCCTTCCTGATACGTTCATTGAATTATCAAGATAGAGATCATATCTTGATGGCTGCCTGCCCAAGTAAAAAAGGACATACAATAGGAGAGTTCTAAGCTCTTTTTTTTCCCTGACTACCCGCCAGAGATACAACATCAAAGAAGAACATTTACAGAAGTCCGAAATAAAATACGAGATAAGGGAGTCAAATTTAGTCTTCTATTTCCCAGCAAGCTACGTGTAATAGATGGTGACCGCACTAGATTTTTTGAAATCCCAACAGTAGCGATGGAGTGGTTAGACACCCGTTAGACACCCCTTAAATAGACTTTAATAGGGGATATATGGAGCACCACAACTGCACTATAATTGCATTACAATTGCACCATAATTGTATTATGAATTGCATTATCAGTATAGTGTTGTTTTTTTTTGTTTTTGTTTTTGTTTTTTTCTCCTCTTCCCCTTTTTCTTTTTGGAAAAATTTTAGTTTTAAAATTTTTGAAATGTAGAGATGGAGCAGACACTATCACTTTTTGGAATTTTTTTTGGAATGATATATGAAGATGGGGGGGGGGGGGATTATTCCCCAGTAAACTATGGGTGATAGATGGTGACCGCACCAGGTTTTTTGAAACTTCCACAGCAGCAATGAAGTGGTTAGACACCCGCTAAAAAAGATGGATTCGAGCAATAGTGGTTAATAGAGGCTATAGTGAATATAATACTAGCACTTTAATTACAATTCCTATATATCTTATATGTTTTTCTTTTAGGAGCTCCGGTTTATAAGATCACAAGGTAACTACTCACTTAGATCTTTTCAGGGGATTTTTTTTTCTTTTTTGTACATTTTTCCTTTTTTATAAGGGAGCTGCATCAGTCATGGTTGTAACCGTGACTGTATTTTTTTGGGGTGAGGTGGGGTCGAAGCCCCCTTTTTTCTATTCCTCCAGAATGGTAAAACGGTGTGAGTGGTGTGGGAGGGGGGTGGTTGGCTGGGTAGGAGTGTTGGTTTGGGGAAAAGAGGTATGGTGTAAATCTACAGTCCTATGGCCATTCAATAAAGATTTTTGGGTTCTAGATCGCTTCCTAAATCCTATACAAATATTGGTTCAGATATATGGTTATAAAAGAAGGTAATTCTTTTTCTGTTCTTTCATGGAACATCAGGGGGTTAAACTCAAGGATAAAACGTTCTTTGATGTTTAAATATTTAAAAACATATAACCCTCATATGATTTTACTGCAAGAAACACATTTAATGGGAAATAGACTGCTGACATAAAAAAAAACGTGTATTCAGAAGGCCTATCATGCCACATACTCCTCTTATGCTAGAGGAGTAACGATTTTAATTACTAAATCTTTGCCATGTAAGATAGAAAATACATACATTGACCCTCAAGGTAAATACATTATAATAGTCTTTACATTATGGCAGCAAAAATATGTTATTGCAGCAGTCTATCTCCATCCGCCATTTTCCTCTGGAGTGTTAAATATGATTATCGAAAAGGTGGTTTTACATCTTCCTGCAAAAATACTTCTAATGGATGAGTTTAACTCCATTTTGTCTCCAGAGTTGGATAGACCCGTGCCACTGAAGTATTATATACCTGGGCGCAAGCAATAGGGGTAACAGAAATATGGAGATGGAGGAATCCGGATAAATGGGCCTACTCCTGCTTCTCCACGACATACAAAATATCCTCCAGAATAGATCTAGCTTTCGCTAATCCGCTATGTTAGCGGAAATTAAGGAGGCTATCTACCTACCAAGTAGTCTGTCAGACCACTGCCCGTTGAAGGTAGTGATAGGCATCCCAGCTGTTAGAAATGCATCCATGTGGCAACTAGGTTCGCACTGGATTACTCATCCGGATATAAAAAAAACTATGACATGATTGGTATCAGAATATTAGAGAAAAAATGAGGAAACATCTTCTCCAAGAATAGTATAGGATGCTTTTAAAGCTGTTATACGGGGACAATATATTTCAACTATAGCTGCATTTAGGAAGAACCAAGCATCCACTGGGCGATCTTTGTAAAGCATAGTGGAATGCCAAAAGTAAACGTATGGTATGGATTCCAGTATAAGAAACTTTGAATCATTAATGGTGGCACAACGAAATCTTAATCTACACATGAAAGAATTAGTTATATTAGACCAAAAAACAAAACCTCTTTGAATAAGGAGATAAAAATGGGAAATTCTTGGCCATGCTGGCGGAATGTTATCACTCTGCTACAGCTATATCAGAAGTTATATCCTCTAAAGAGGAAAATGTTTCTTCTCCAGTAGCTATTTTGGATACTTTTAGACAATATTATAGTTCACTCTAAGCTTCCTCCCTCCCCTCCGACTTCCGATCGAGTGACCTCTCAGCTCTTTTGGACTGGGTGGCTCTTGGGTGGTTGTCGGATAGGGAGAAAGAGGCATTAGTTCATCCCATAACATCTGAGAAGGTCCTGAAGGTTATCGGATCATTTCCTAACGGAAAGGCTCCTGGCCCGGATGGACTCCCAATTGAACTATATAAGATATATGGTGAGATTTATAGTGCCAAAATTAGCTATGTTAAACACTAAATGTCTAGCTTGCGGGTCACTTCCGGACTGCATGAGATTTGCCCATATAACTTTGATTCATAAGGAAACAAAAGATCTGAAATTGTGCTCTTCATACAGACCCATAGCACTACTCAATAATGACTTAAAAATCTTAACAAAGTTATTTACCCTTCGAGTACAGCCCCTGTTTCAACCATTATAGATTCCGATCAGATGGGTTTTATGCCACATAGAACAACAGATATTAATCTGCGGAGACTATTTGCGAACATACATATTCAACACGCAAATGTAGGATCTAGAACAGTAGCCTTCTTAGATATAGAGAAGGCCTTTGACACTGTCGAATCGCCTTTTCTATGGGAGGTCCTTAGAAAAATGGGATTCCCTATGGTGTTTGTTTCTTGGTTACAAACAATCTATAAAAACCCCATGTCAGCTGTCAAACTAGGAGGAAGACTATCTGATCAATTCCAACCGCATAGGTGCACCCGTCAGGGCTGCCCTCTCTCTCCGACCCTTTTCGTTATTGCCATGGAGCCGATAGCTGAGGCGCTTAGAGTTTCTCCTAATATCCAGGGGCTCCGGATAGGGGGCTGGAGGAGAGGGTGGCCCTGTATGTGGACGATATTCTGCTTTTCTTAAACTATGCAGGGCCCTCATTACAAGGAGCGTTGAGTCTGATGGATGAATATGAAGTGGTGACGGGACTTAGGGTGAACTGGACAAAATATTTATTATTTGCTATAGACTTGGAGGCACAGAATACAGCTAGTCTGGATCCATCACTACAATGGGTGACTGAGTTTAAGTATTTGGGAGTGATAATTTCAAGACAAGTCTCTGAATACATTACTCTAAATATAGCTCCAGTGGTGCAAGAGGTCAGAATGAGACTGAAAGCATGGGAAACATTACCCTTATCATTATTGGGGAGCATAAATATAATAAAAATGAAAATTCTTCCAAAATGTATTTATCTGTTTAGAACCTCCCCACAGTGCCTCCCAAAGGCATTGCTCTCACAACTACATAGTCTTTTTTCAACCTTTCTGTGGAGAAATCAGATGCCTAGATACATATTATTGACGTTGATGCGCCCGATGCAGCAAGGAGGTTTGGCCTTCCCAGACTGCCATAAGTATTATCTTGCAGCACAGCTAGTATCAACAATAGGATGGCTAAATCCAGATAAATACAACCCCTCCATAGAGGCCTCGTTACTACAATCAGCAGAAGCGCTACAATATCTTTTATACTGTGGATTAAAAGACCCATATAATCTGACTCCCCTTAATGATAATGATCATCAGGGCGTGGAAGATGGGACTGACCTTTGAAAAACCTTCTGGGCCGACCCTATCTCCCAATACTCCCCTGTGGGGGAATCCCCAGTTGGTGCATCTGAGATCTATCCCAGACCCAGGAATCTGAGTAAAATATGGGATAAAAACAGTTGCCCAAGTGATACAGCTGGGAGATGTGATACCCTTTACAAAATTAGTGATAGAATATAATATTCCAGGAATTTCTTTTTCTGATATATGCAGCTCCCACATGCATTGCGAAGTCAGTTCCCTGAGGGGTACCCACAATTTTCAGAGTTGGTCCTGGAAAAGGTCGTAAAATTAGAGGGGGGAATATAGTCCTATCAAGAATATATGCCCATCTTATAAAAACATCTTTGTCGGACATGAAAGGACTGCAGACATGGTGGGCCCGAGATATTCCACATTTAGATCAGGAGGATTGGCAGGAGGTATGGAGACAACCCTCTCAAACTCTGGTCTCTATGCGAGACAAATTAATACAATTTAAATTAATACATCAAGCATACCATACACCCTATAGAATGTATAAAATGAATATATCACATTCCCAGAGGTGCTGGAGTGTCTAGTGTCCCCGTCAGAGGGCAGAGGGAAGGTTGGTGCCATTGTCGCATACAACCAGTCCTGGCTCAAGCTGCCGTGGCGACAACCACCTCTGAGCTGGCCCCTGCATAGCTCACAGAATCTCTGCCCCTGTGTGGCTACTGTCCCCTAGACAGACCAACTCAAGCACCTCATGGCATCTTTTAGCCTGACTGCTTCCGTAGCCCCTAGAACCCTCCGTGAGCACTGCTGGTTTAGAGGACACTGCTGCAGAAGATGCCACAGAGGAAGAAGAAGAGGGGGGGGTGGACGAAGCAGATGTGGCAGAATAACCACCATTTTTTGGAGGCGTGGTGGCGGAACTAGCTCCAACACTGAACCCTGGCCTGCATCCTTCCCAGCTGCCACCAGAGTTACCCAGTGTGCCATGAAGGAAAGGTAACATCCCTGACCATGTCTGCTGGATCATAAGTCAGCAGTAATAGGAACTTTGTTGCTGACCGTCCTGTCCAAGGAGGCCAAAAAATTCCCTTCCACATGACAGTCGAGAGCTGGAAAGGCCTTACATGAAAAGAAATGTCTTTTTGGAACCTGCCACTGTGGTACAGCACATTCCACAAATTCGCAAAAGTTGTAGTGCTAGCAATTTGGCCAAGCTAGCATTTAAACACTGAGCATGTGGATGGCTGTGACAGTATTTTTTTTTTATGGTTCAGCAACTAGGGTACGGAAATTTGCCTGCTGAAATCAACTGGTGGTGTACTGCTAGCTGATTGGCTGCAATTACTTGTGGCCATTGCTATACCATCATTCCTCTCAGTGCAGGCTTTTGAGAGGACTGGAGATATAGTAGGTGTTGAGGTCACAGATGAGGAGCAAGGAGAAGTCCGCCTTGATTTATGATGTGGGTCTTTGAGGTGCTGTTGCCAATGGACTGCAGGTCATCATATGTCTTGTCAAGCATGTGGTGCCCAAGCGGCTGCTGTTCTGGCCACGCTTGATCCGCTTCAGACATAGATGGTGCAATCTACTGAGCAAGTGTTGAAAAAGCCCACACCATTGAACTTTTGGAAGTTAGCGGGGAGTCAGCAGAGCCCTGCACCTGTGGAGCTCTGTAGTGTGATGCAATATGGTGGCTGTTCTTAAGCTGGCCCCTGGAGGACATTCTGCCTCATTGGAGTTGTGGCTTCTCCTCACTTTCCTCCTCTCTTCTCTCAGGTACCCCAGTCAGTGTCCTCATCATCCCCTCCCTCCTTGTCACTGGAGCAAACTTGGCAGTATGCTGCAGCTGGGGAACACGACTGCTAGTTTCTTGTCCTTCTGTGGCACCCCCTCTCTCTAGGCTCACGTTACTCCCTTCCTTAACCTGGGAAACAACATTGGAGCCTTCAAATTGCTGCGCATCCTCCATCAGCATGTAGCCAACACTATGGTCGAATAATTCTGGTGACTCCTCCGTGCATGCTGGTGGGGCTATGGAAGGAGTAACTGTGCACAAGGAGTGGGTGGAATAGGTCGCTTTGGCAGCTCAGTTAGAAGACAGACTAATATGAGCCTGGGTGACAGAGGACGAAGATGGATTAGTTATCCACTCCACCAACCTTTCTGCATGTTGTGGCTGAATAACATGGCCAACAGCAGAAAAAAAGGACAAGTGTGACCTGCTTGCAGAGGATGCACCATGTCCGCCACCACCACTTTTCACTATAGACACTGTCAGGAACGTTTTCACCTTTTGGTGGCACTGTAGCTCCCTGACCTATGGGCTGCAGTTTCGGTGTCCACTAGCGGGTGTCCCTCAGCAGTCGGACACCTGATGCTAATTGCAGGAAGCATATTTAAACCTGGTTAATACTGTGATTCTTGGCCTTGGTATTGTCTCCTTGTGCCTCTGATCTGCGTTCCTGTATTCCTGAAGCCTGTTCCCGTCTCCTGTCCCTGGACTCTGATCCTGATCCTGCAGCCTGTTTCCTTCCTACCCGCTTAGTCTGTCTCTT
This sequence comes from Glandirana rugosa, assembly GCA_018402905.1. Classification (NCBI taxonomy): domain Eukaryota; kingdom Metazoa; phylum Chordata; class Amphibia; order Anura; family Ranidae; genus Glandirana; species Glandirana rugosa. Next base: position 360,321 of record BLSH010213537.1, on the reverse strand, counting down.
TACTCCCTTTTCCTGTCCTGTCTGTTGCCAGCTCCCCCCTGCTTGATCTCCGGTGTATGACCCTGGCTCTGGCACATTTACGATTTGTTAATCCCTTGCGCTGTACATATTGGATTTAGTCTGTTATTGGGTGTGTGTTCACTGTTGGTTTATTTACTGGTTATTTTTCAGGTGTGTTTTCTTGTTATTTCATTTATCATATAATAAATCATATTATTTACACTTTACCTGCGTTTGGTACACTCTGTTGCAGTCCACACATTTCTGGTCACACCGGTCTCTGACATAATACCAAGGCCAGTCCCAACCAGAAGTGGCTGCACAGAGAAGCCATCTTGGTTTTTGTGGTAACATGCATCTGGAAGAAGTTATTTATTTTTCTCTGCTGGTGACAGAGCATAATGAATATTGCCGCCAGACATTGAAGGAGTGGACAAGTGACCAGCTATTAGAATGTATTCGTCTTGCTCATTCCCTAGTTGATCAGGGCAGTATGTCATTTGGAGATGTTCAGCCATTGATTCAGATTTGTGTAGAGTTGGCTTTGTCCAGTATTCCTAATGGCAGTGATGATTTCTGTCCTCCCTTCAGTAAGGCTCAGGTAGAATCTCTGGTATGGTTATTAGAAGATGACTCAGCTTATTTCTTTGAGCACTACTCAGCATGCTCTCAACGGGTGTTAGTGGAGTGTAATAATGCAGTGCAGTCTCTTGTCAGACAGACAGCACGTAAACTGAATTTTGTTCAACCTTTACTACAGGCATGGTCAGACATGTTGCATTCAGCCCCAGTCAGTTTGCACCAACCCATTCCTGCCACCAGAGACCAACCTGCTCAAAGGTCTCTCTCTCCTTCACCTACAGCAACCACAGTCACGGCCCAATATACTCGGCTACCAACCAAATATCAGTACCCCGTTTCCACCTGCTGCACCTACCCTGCCTTTAACCCACCTACCTCTTCTCCGCTGCCTGCAACAATACCACAATGATCCCCCTTAGCAACTGCTCCCTCTTTCTTACCATGCTCCAGTCATACTCTTCCATCAGCTGCACCCTCTACTTACAGCCCTACAGTCACTTTCAGAACTTCAGTAGTTAAACCTAAGAAGAAACTGAAGTTTTTCCCAAACCCGCACAATCCAACCGCTATCCAATACTGCCTCCACACCAACCGATCTGTTCCAGCCTGCCTCCACACCAACCAATCTGTTCCAGCCTGCCTCCACACCAACCAATCTGTTCCAGCCTGCCTCCACACCAACCGATCTGCTCCAGTCTGCCTCCACACCAGCCAACCTACTCAAGACTGTCTCCACACCAGCCAATTTGCTTCAGTCTGCCTCCACACCGGCCGATCTGTTCCAGTCTGCCTCTACACCAGCCAATCAACTCCAGTCTGCCTCTACACCAGCCAATCCACTCCAGTCTGCCTCCACACCAGCCGATCTGTTACAGTCTGCCTCCACAACAGCCAATCTGTTCCAGTCTGTCTCTACAACAGTCAATCTGTTCCAGTCTCCTTCTAAACCAAGCGATCTGTTCCAGTCTGTCTCCAGAACAGCCGATCTGTTCCAGTCTGCTTCTATATCAGCCAATGTGCTCCAGTCTGCTTCCACTCCAGCTGATCTGTTCCAGTATGCCTCCACTCCAGCTAATCTACTCAAGCCTGCCTCCACACCAGCCAATTTGCTCCAGTCTACCTCCACATTGGCCGATCTGCTCCAGTCTGCCCCCACACCAGCCAATCTTCTCCAGTCTACATCCACAATTGCCAATAGGGTTTGCCCTGCTTCTGACAGACTGAACATGCTATACAGCCTGCTGATCTAGTGTCCACTGTCCAATCTGCTGATCCTGTGCCCGCTGTCCAGTCTGCTGATCCTGTGCCCGCTGTCCAGTCTTCTGCTCCTGTGCCCGCTGTCCAGCCTGCTGATCCTGTGCCCTCTGCTCAACCTGCTGATCCTATGCCAGCTGTCTGGGTTGATGATCATGTGCCCACTGTCCAGCCTGCTGATCCTGTGCCTGCTGTCCAGCCTGCTGATCCTGTGCCCGCTGTCCAGCCTGCTGATCCTGTGCCCACTGTCCAGCCTGGTGATCCAGTGCCCGCTGTCCAGCCTGTTGATCCGGTGCCCACTGTCCAGCCTGCTGATCCTGTGCCCGCTGTCCAGCCTGCTGATCCTGTGCCCACTGTCCAGTCTGCTGATCCTGTGCCCGCTGCTCAGCCTGATGATCCGGTTCCTGATTCCCAGCCTGCTGTTCTGGTCCACGAATAATGCAAAAGAAAAGGACCGGACTCCAAAATCCAAGGCAAATAGCTGATTTATTGTGAGCCCAAAGTACAGTGAACAGACAGGCAGACAGAACATCAAGCTGTGGAAAGGGTTAACGCGTTTCACGGAGCGGGGTCCGCTTAGTCATAACCCGGATAACCTATTCCTGAAGCCTGTTCCCCTCTCCTGTCCCTGGACTCTGAACCTGTTCCTGCAGCCTGATTCCTTCCTACCCGGTTAGTCTGTCTCCTGACTCCCTTTTCCTGTCTTGTTTGTTCCCAGCTCCCCCCTGCTTGATCTTCTGTGTATGACCCCGGCTCTGGCACATTTATGATTTGTTAATCCCTTGAGCTGTACATATTGGATTTTGTCTGTTATTTGGTGTGTGTTCACTGTTGGTTTATTTACTGGCTATTTTTCACTATTTACTATATTGGAGGTGCGTTTTCTTGTTATTTCATTTATCATATAATAAATCATATTATTAACACTTTACCTGCGTTTGGTACACTCTGTTGCAGTCCACACATTTCTGGTCACACCGGTCCCTGACAGACAAAGAGGCTGCTTGCCCTCTTTTAGTGGCCTGGGAGCATCTACCTCACCTTGGTGGCCTTCAGGACATGATGGGGATTTTTCTCAACAACACACTAAACTGTATTATATACTATACACAGCTGAATGCACTGTATATATAGTCTACACTGAATGCAACGTATATATATATATATATATATATATATATATATATATATATACTATACTGTATATATATATTCTTACACTGCCTGAACTGACTTTATATACTATACAGTAAATGAGCTTTATATACTGTATAGTCTACACTGAATGCAGCGTATATTATATATATATATATATATATATATATATATATATACAGTCAGGTATAGCATGCTTCTTGTGAAAAGCAAACCCAGAATTGGTGTGTGTTTTTTATAGGGCAGGGCAGCTGTAACCAACACCTCCAATTTCATCTCATTGATTGGACTCCAGTTGGCTGACACCACACTCCAATTAGCTCTTGGAGATGTCATTAGTCTAGGGGTTCACATACTTTTTCCACCTGCACTGTGAATGTTTACACCTGCACTGTGAATGTTTACATGGTGTGTTCAATAAAAACATGGTAACATTTAATTCTTTGTGTGTTATTAGTTTAAGCAGACTGTGATTGTCTATTGTTGTGACTTAACCACTTCCCGCCCGGCGCATAAAGAAATGACGTCCGGGCGGGGGGTTCGTTATCCTGACTGGACGTATATTGACGTCATCAGGATAAGCCGCTGGCGCGCGCCCGCGGGGGCGCCCGCGCGCGGTCGCCGAATAGGACTACTGCAGTTATATGCAGGTCAGTCCTATTGCTTGGGGGGCGGGCCTGCAGTAAAGAAATACGCGGCCCGCCCTTCACCAATTCAGTGTTGTTATCTGTTAGTGTCAGACGAATTTGATTATTGTGTGTTTCTTAATTTACAATGGTACAAAAATAACTTGTGTGGTACATTTGTAAGTGTCACGTCCACCTTTTTCATACACTTGGGGATCTGATTACTGTAGAGGTTCTCGATTAACCTCACACCACA
>BLSH010213537.1:324796-346946 GCA_018402905.1 Glandirana rugosa | reverse complement strand
CAGCATAATATATATATATATATATATATATATATATATATATATATATATATTGTATATATATATATTTACACTGCCTGAACTGACTCTATATACTATACACTGAATGAGCTGTATATATAGTCTACACTGAATGCAGCGTATTATACATATATACTATACTGTATATATATATATTCTTATACTGCCTGCACGATTGTATATGGGCTACACGAGATCTATGTACTACACTGCCTGCACTGACTGTATATACTGTACACCAGATCTATATACTTCACTGCCTGTACTGCCTGTATATACTCTACACTAGATCTATATACTACACTGCCTACACGCCGCTAACTAAACTAGCTAAACTAGATCAACATTCAAGTCTCCAGTCTCCACGTTCACACACTACACACGGCCGCTATTCAAGAGGCCTTATATAGTGTGGGGTGTGGACGGAGACCCCTAAACCATGATTGGCCAAAGGCATCCTGCCTTTTAGCCAATCATGGCTCTCTCAGCAGAGCGTGCTGTGATTGGCAAAAGCATGCAGGTCATGTGCATGCTTTGGCCAATCAGCGGGCGGCATTTCCCGCGGTCTCGCACTGCATTATGGGGCGCTCAAATTTGGCGTGAATGCTCCATAATGTTCGGAATTCTGCAAACGCCCAAACACCCAATGTTCGACTCTAACCAAGGGCTCATCCCTATTTGTGAATATTTTATTATAACTTTTCATGTGACATCATTGAAGAAATATCATCTTGCTACAATGTAAAGTAGTGAGTATAATAGTGTACATTTGCTGTCATCTCAAAATAACTCAACACACAGCCATAAATGTCTAAACTGCTGGCAACAAAAGTGAGTACACCCCCTAAGTGAAAATGTCCAAATTGGGCCCAAAGTGTCAATATTTTGTGTGGCCACCATTATTTCCTGCACTGCCTTAACCCTCTTGGGCATGGAGTTCATCAGAGCTTCACAGGTTGCCACTGGAGTCCTCTTCCACTCATCCATCAAAACATCACGGAGCTGGTGGATGTTAGAGACCTTGCGCTCCTCCACCTTCCATTTGAGGATGCCCCACAGATGCTCAATAGGCTTTAGGTCTGGAGATATGCTTGGCCAGTCCATCACCTTTACCCTCAGCTTCTTTAGCAAAGCAGTGGTCATCTTGGAGGTGTGTTTGGGGTCGTTATCATGTCGGAATACTGCCCTACGGCCCAGTCTCCCAAGGGAGGGGATCATGCTCTGCTTCAGTATGTCACAGTACATGTTGGCATTCATGGTTCCCTCAATGAACTGTAGCTCCCCAATGCCGGAAGCACTCATGCAGCCCCAGACCATGACACTCCCACCACCATGCTCGACTGTAGGCAAGACACACTTGTCTTTGTACTCCTCACCTGCTTGCACCACACACACTTGACACCATCTGAACCAAATACGTTTATCTTGGTTTCATCAGACCACAGGACATGGTCCCAGTAATCCATGTCCTTGGTCTGCTTGTCTTCAGCAAACTGTTTGCGGGCTTTCCTGTGCATCATGTTTAGAAGAGGCTCCCTTCTGGGACATCAGCCATACAGACCAATTTGATGCAGCGTGCGGCGCATGGTCTGAGCACTGACAGGCTGACTCCCCACCCCTTCAACCTCTGCAGCAAAGCTGGCAGCACTCATATGTCTATTTCCCAAAGACAACCTCTGGATAGGACGCTGAGCACGTGCACTCAACTCCTTTGGTCGACCATGGAACCTGTCCTGTTAAACCGCTGTATGGTTTTGGCCACCGTGCTGCAGCTCAGTTTCAGGGTCTTGGCAATCTCCTTATAGCCTAGGCCATCGTTATGTAAAGCAACAATTCTTTTTTTTCAGATCCTCAAAAGTTCTTTGCCATGAGGTGCCACGTTAAACTTCCAGTGACCAGTATGAGAGAGTGAGAGTGATAACACCAAATTTAACACACCTGCTCTCCATTCACTCCTGAAACCTTGTAACACCAACCAAGTCACATGACACTCGGGAGGGAAAATGGCTAATTGGGACCAATTTGGACATTTTTACTTAGGGTGTACTCACTTCTGTTGCCAGCGGTTTAGACATTAATGGCTGTGTGTTGAGTTATTTTGAGAGGACAGCAAATTTGCTGTGTTATACAAGTTGAACACTCATTACTTTACATTTTAGCAAAGTGTCATTTCTTCAGTGTTGTCACATAAAAAGATATAATAAAATATTTACTAAAACGTGAGCGGTGTGCTCACTTTTGTGAGATACTGTATATATATATATATATATATATATATATATATATATATATATATATATAGTAGGCAATTAGCTCGTGGGGATCAGCTTTCCGGAGAAACAGTCAGCTTGCAGGCAATTTCCCTTAAAATCTGGCGCTTGCCAAGGCTATTAATAAAATAAGGTTTTCAGGTAAAACAAAACAAAACATAACAATAAGTCCTTGCCGTCCGGCGCTAAACTAAACAATATAGTTTCCTCTCTATATGGTGTGGGGCTGGCCCCCCAACACCCACAAAACATAAGTAAAAAGGCAAACTTGTCTTTCAAAGTCCAAACAGACACAGAGCTCCCTCAGATCCCTCTTTCTGAGTTTCAGGCCAGAGCTCTAGTGAGATCTCTTCCTTGTCATTAAATGCAGCTGAAGAGGGGTTTGGGTGCACCAGAGACTCTGGGCCAGAACCAGCTCTGCCACGGTGGCTAGCAAAACCCGGGTCGAACTCTCACTAGTCCACTCCAAGTACACGCATGTGAGGTGACAAATATCGCCCGTCCATTATCACGCCTCGCATAACGTCACATATTCCCCTCCCCTCTGCTCAAGATCCTGTTGCGGAGCAACTGTCCTGACCATACAGTGGACCCGGGAAAGGCCATCGGCCTTATTTTGGAGCCTTCCCACCCGGTGTTCCACTGTGAACTTGAATCTCTGTAGGGCCAGGAACCACCTAGTCACCCGGCTATTCTTCTCCCTGTTGTTACATATCCACCTCAGGGGAGCATGGTCGGTGACTAGTCTGAATGACCTTCCTCGCAAGTAGTACTTCAGGGCCTCTAAGACCCACTTGATAGCCAGGCACTCCTTCTCCACAATGGCATAGTTCCTCTCATGCCTGTTAAGCTTCCTGCTTAAGTAGATGACCGGTGCTCCTCACCATCTCTGATTTGGGACAGAACAGCACCTAGTCCCACCTCAGAGGCATCTGTCTGTACAACAAACTCTTTTGTGAAGACCGGAGTCACGAGCAACAGTTGTACACAAAGGACCTGCTTCAGGAATGCCATCCTCCACCACGTGTGGGCGATTAGTTTGTGGGAATCAGCTTTCCGGAGGAACAGAGTCAGCGGGCAGGCAATTTTCCTTAAAACCTGGCGCTTGCCAGGTTTATTAATAAAATAAGGTTTTCAAGTAAAACAAAACAAAACATAAAAATAAGTCCTTGCCGTCTGGCGCTAAACTAAACAATATAGTTTCCTCACTATACGGTGTGGGGCTGGCCCCGACACCCACAAAGCATAAGCAAAAAGGCAAACCTTGTCTTTCAAAGTCCATACAGACACATAGCTCCCTCAGATCCCTCTCTCTGAGTTTCAAGCCAAAGCTCTAGTGAGATCTCTTCCTGGTCATTAAATGCAGCTGAAGTTGGGCGGCACAGTGATGTAGTGGATAGCACTTTTGCCTAGCAGCAAGAGGGTCGCTGGTTCGAATCCCAACCACAACACTACCTGCCTGGAGTTTGCATGTTCTCCCTGTGCCTGCGTGGATTTCCTCCGGGTACTCCGGTTGCCTCCCACACTCCAAAGACAAAGGTAGGTTAACTGGATCCTGTCTAAAGTGGCCATAGTATCTGTATGTATGAATGTGAGTTAGGGACCTTAGATTGTGAGCTCCTTGAGAGTAGGGACTGATGTGAATGTACAATGTATATGTAAAGCGCTGTGTAAAATATAAGTATCTGAAATAAAAAAATAAATAAGAGGGGTTTGGGTGGACCAGAAACTCCAGGCCAGAACCAGCTCTGCCACGGTGGCTGGCAAAACCGGATCAGACTCTCACTAGTCCACTCCAAGTGCACGCATTTGAGGTGAAAAATATCGCCCGACCATTATCGCGACTCGCATAACGTCACAATATATATGTATATATATATACATAGTATATACCACCTGCGTGTATACTGTATATGCACACTTGCAGGTACAAGCACATCTAATCTATACGTTTTTGACTTATTACAGGGACAAAGCTTAAGGATGTTGTTTTATATCAAAGTACAAAACGATGAGACAGGATGTTCTGTAAGCACAAATTAGTACATGCTCACTCCAGCAAGCTCAGAGGCAGGCTAGTTAATTACTGCAATAAGGCTTTGTTGAGCATGTCATCTTTTGTTCCTTGTCTCCAATATATTTTAGTAGTGCTTTATGTTATTTCAGAATTACTATTTTCCTAATTTTTCCCAGATTTTTTCAGTGATATGACATTCACTTTGCTCAAAGAAATTCAGCATATTCCTAGACAAGCTGGCTGAATATTTACACCACATGAACAGTAGCAAAGACACACTAAAAATATAAATAGGGTGGTATACAGTATGTCTCAGAGGTATCATCTTTGTGTAGTACCTTTCATGTAAGTATAGTTCAGAAAATATAATTAATCTTATGAAACCCTATCTGTCTGTATTTATAGTACATGTGCAATATATTTGAGATATGACAAACATCAAATTGTTTATGTGCAGCTATACATATTTGAGTAGAACTGTTCATATCCATAACACTGTTTGATTTGTCATATGTCATCTGAGCACTTAATGCAAGCTATCATCGTGAGCTGGAAGGTGGGATATCAAAAATAGATTTCTTGCTCAGCTTACAACATCATGACAAAGGGTTTAGTACACGACTAGTTCTGAGCTTTACTATTTACTACAGAATGCTATTGTTGTGGGAAAGAGTCAGAACATCTGTCAGATCCTAAATTAAGTCTTTGGCCTTATTGCTGGAAATTCCCACTCCTCATGTTCTGTATGATACTGGTCAAATACACAGAAGTGAGGGGAAAAGAGCCAGCAATAAAATCTGTCAAAGGCTCTAGCCCTTCACCGCACCACTGGAAATATTGCCTTTTATTGCTGCCTGTGTCCCCAGCAGATTTCAACTCACTTCCTTTTCTATCTGTCAACAATGCTGGTGGTTATTATTGCACTCACTAATAGCAATGCTGGGGGTTATTGTTTCTACCATTGACATCAATACTTTAACTTATTTAGTGTGCATTGCACATTTATGGGCATTGAGGTGTGTTATAGCCCATTCATTTTGATGCAATGGATCCCGATGCTTTAAAATGTGCTGCGCTGAAAATGCGCTGCTAGTGTGCAGTTCCCTGGAAGTCTCAGGAGGAGCTGAACTTGAGGATCTGGACACAAATTTCAAGTCTACTGGTTTAAAATATATTTTTGTTAGTAACCTGGGAGACATGTTAAAATGCAGGCCAGGTATTCTTAAAGCTGGAATTTAGTCTGCATACATTTTAACTTCCCTGTTTTCCAAGACTCTCTCCCAGCAACATAGTAACTACATGTTTTAATTAAAAAACTACTGTGTGCAAGAACTACCTTTTCATGACCCAGCAATCATATCACTGGATCTCCATGCTTCTCTCTCCATCTGAAGCAGATTATGGCCTGTGGGAGAGGCTAGCTGGGTGCTGAACTCTTCCTCAGTACCCCTCTGAAGAGCCTTCAGACTTAAAGTGGTTCTAAAAACTAAACATGTTTACCTTAACACATTCCTTCCTAAGATAACAAATGTTTAGGCATCTAATTTAGCCCTTTACCCCCCCCCCCCTTATATTTACACGAGTCCTCATTGAATCCAGCACTATGCACGTTTGCAGCTCTTCTCACCCCTCACTTCTGTGTCTCACTGCTTTGCTGGGGCACTGGAAGCCATTGGCTCCCAGTGCTGTCAATCAAAGCCAGCGACGAGGGAGCGGGGCAGAGTCCTATTGTCTTTGTCAATGGAGGCAGCAGCGGGGCTCGGGAGCAAGCACGCACAAGTGGCACAAAGCTTCTTCCCTTGGGGGCACTGGACAGAGATGAAGGGGATCTGAGAAGAGGAGGTTCGGGGCCACTCTGTACAATTCCTTTGCACAGAGCAGGTAATTATAGAGTTGATTGTTATTTGTTTTTTGTTGTTTTATATTTTCCTTTACAGTTGCTTTAATGCAAGCAGTGGGCTAGGTTTTGGGAGAACTTATGCAAATTAAAAGTGTCTTGATGGTTGAAGAGGTGGGGGGCTTCATAGGTGTAAACAGGAGTCGGTCTGGATGAGTGGTTATTTCTAAGTGTGTAGGAGCCTCCTAGCTGCTCCACATGATCGAACCCTGCAATTAGGGCCCTACAATACACACTGGAACAAATTATGAACCAGTTCCCAGTCCTGGTGCTCAAAACAGATCCCTACGTGTGCCACACATGTGCATGATGGCTGGTCCCAGACACTCTTCACTCCATCCCCTGACAAACATCCATGCCAACTCCCAATGCCTGGAGCACATTCTTACACAGGGCTCTGCGATTTACTGTGGTTGCTGGTTAGGGCTCTGTAGATCTATCTGAAGGCCTAAAGCCCGTAAGACACGGGGGCCTAAGATACTAGGAGCATTATACATGGGGGGGTTCAATTTGCACCACCAGGAGGGCGATCACTTCCCCTAATTACCACCAGCTAATAGACCAATTGGGTTTGCACTTTACGCATCATAGTATTTCCTTAGCTCTGCGCTTTACTCCCCATTCCCTAAGCTGTGCATTACAATTCTTTAACACATTCATTTGGCTTCTTTGCATGCAGTAGTGGCTTTTCATAAACTTTACTGAACATTCTGAAATGGTCAACAGGCATTCACATGCATAGTATAAGATAACTCTTTGATTGGCGTTACAGTCCCAATGCATGTAGCAGTAACAGTCCCAGATACTGGTAGTAGAGAGTCCAAACTACATGGTAATGTAATGATATCACATGCGGGACACACAAAACTGACAACCATTTTGTGAAGGGTCAGCCATGTTGATTCTAATTTAGGAAACCTATCACTCCTCATCCCCCTCCAATCAACTTAGGAATTCCTAGGTTCCCGTAACAGGCTCCAAAAGGTCTGGAGTTGTTTTGGCATGCCTGATCATAAACCAATAAATCAGATCCATTAAGAGACAGCACAGGATGCCTGGGATAATAAGGGCCATAAACCCCCTCCCTCGGGCAGCTGTGACTTAAATCTTAAAGGTAAGAAATGTACCCACATTTCATAACTCTAGCTAGGAATGTGACATCTTAATAAAAAGTATATACTTGAATGCGGGAATTCATACCGAATAAAACAAATCCAAACGTCGATGAATTTGATCATACAGGAAACCACTGATAGTTTCTCCTCTTCCCAGGGTAACGGAGAGTGACATGTCTGTTGTGTTTAGACTTATTTTAATGTACTGTGCATGCTGAGCTTGAATTCCTTAATGTTGGGCCTGCACAGTGCTCCCCTCCCGAGATATGATTTTTATACTGCAAATTGCATATCAGGGAAGGTTTTTATTCCATGGTCCGCCCCGGACAGCCCATGGGCCCTCCTTACCCATGTGAGTGGTCAGGGGCATATGGCCCCACAACTTGGCCTCTGGAGAAAAAGGAAATAGACCAGACAGTGCTGAGTTCTCATGAACGAACATCCGAGAACCTGTGGACTCATCAACTAATCTCTGATTAATCACGGACATTTAAATGCAAGTAACTCTTTCCCCTTCCATTCTGTCTTATCTCTTTGCTGCTGTATATTATGTCTCTAATTGCTTTGTAACACCATGTTTCTGAAAATATTTTAACTGCACCAAACTTGACCTTTTCATTATTAAATATTATTCTGAAAAGGGTCAATCTTGTCCCTAAAGCTCTTAATGCAAGCTATAAGAAACCTGTTCCTTTGAAGAGCGCTATTGTTTTAGGATAACTCATCTGAATATCCCTGTCTGTGGTGACAGCGTGTGTTACAGGTGGTTATTCTTAATATACATAATTGGTATTGCTAACTGTTGGGAGACCTGACACTCGGATCAAAGGTCATTTGAGAGTGGTATTGTTACGTTAGTGGCAAGCGCGGTGTGAGATCCTCGGTCACCAGTCAGTAAGGAGTGCAGTGATCTGATACCCGCGTTTCATCACAGGTAACACTTCCCAAAATATGACTAGGATAACTTAATAAAGTCCCACTAATACTATTCAGTAGGAGTTGCTGTGGTGCACAGTTAATAAAGTTCTTGGTCATGTCCAATCCAGGCCTCATGGCACCTCCTTCCCCTGGAGTGGAAAGTACTTCCTTTCCAGTCTTGTATCATGCCAGTCCCTTTGTACACAGGTCCAGAAGAAGACCATAAGGGGAAGTAACTACACCTTACAGAGGAACACCTTCCTACCAGCAGACTGAATTTGCATGCAGACCACCTTAAGTAATGCCCATGTATGACATTAGACTCCTGTGATGGACATACAGTGCCTTGAAAAAGTATTCATACCCATTGAAATTTTCCACATTTTGTCATGTTACAACCAAAAACGTAAATGTATTTTATTGGGATTTTATGTGATAGACCAACACAAAGAGGCACATAATTGTAAAGTGGAAGGAAAATGATAAAATGGCTTTCAAAATTGTTTACCAATAAATATGTGAAAAGTGTGGGGTGCATTTGTATACAGCCCCCCAAATTAGTACTTTTGGGTATGTCTCTACCAGCTTTTCACATCTAGAGAATTACATTCTTGCCTATTCTTCTTTGCAAAATAGCTCAAGCTCTGTCAGATTGAATGGAGAGCATCTGTGAACAGCAATTTTTTCAAAAAGTCTTGTCACAGATTCTCAATTTGATTTAGGTCTGGACTTTGACTGGGCCATTCTAACACATGAATATGCTTTGATCTAAACCATTCTATTATAGCTCTGGCTGTATGTTTAGGGTCATTGTCCTGCTGGAAGGTGAACCTCCACCCCAATCTCAAGTCTTTTGCAGACTCTAAGAGGTTTTCTTCTAAGATTGTCCTGTATTTGGCTCCATCCATCTTCCCATCAACTCTGACCAGCTTCCCTGTCCCTGCTAAAGAAAAGCATCCCCGTAACATGGTGCTGCCACCACCATGGGGATGGTATGTTCTGGGTGATGTGCAGAGTTAGTTTTCTGCTACACATAGCATTTTGCTTTTAGGCCAAAAAGTTAAATTTTGTTCTCAACTGACCAGAGCACCTTCTTCCACATGTTTGCTGTGTCCCCCATATGGCTTCTCACAAACTGAAAACGGGACTTCTTATGGCTTTCTTTCAACAATGGCTTTCTTCTTGCCACTCTTGCATAAAGGCCAGATTTGTGGAGTGCACGACTAATAGTTGTCCTGTGGACAGATTCTCCTACCTGAGCTTTGGATCTCTGCAGCTCCTCCAGAGTTACCATGGGCCTCTTGGCTGCTTCTCTGATTAATGCTCTCCTTGCCCGGCCTCTCAGTTTAGGTGGATGGTAGGCATGGGCTGAACGGACCCCTGTTCGGTTTGCACCAGAACTTTCGAACATTGCGAAAGTTCGGACCCAAATAATGAACCCCATTAAAGGCAATGAGACCTGGATGTCAGAAATCAAAAGTGCCCATTTTGAAGGCTTATATACATGTAATTGGGCATACAATGATTATAGGGGCCCGGGTCCTGCCCTGGGGGACATGTATCAATGAAAACTATTTTTGTAAAAAACGTCATTTTTAAATGAGCAGTGATTTTTTGATTTTTTAAGGTGAAAGCATAAAAATTCCTTCCAATATAATGCCTGGGGATCCCCTTAGTCTAACTGTACAGTGGCAGATCTGTATCATGTCTAGAATTTGCTGTAGCAATAATTGAATTTATAAAGCCAAAAAAATGACATTTTCCCTGCAAGCTGCCTTTATTTTGCTCAGCAACAGCTGGGGAGCCAGTGTGTATGATGAGACCACAATGTAGTGCACTGGGAACAAGATTAAAGATTTTTTGGATAAATTCTGGTGTCACTTTGACTTTGGATAGAAGTAACGGGTGCAGAAAAATTGGTCTTTGGGTGTCAGTGTTGCCTTCCCACCGTAACCCTATAGAGGTACTCTCGATGAAAGCAAGAATTGGCCTTGCTGTAAAAAATTGCAATGATATGCACCTGTCAAATAGGTGCAGAAAACTTGGTCTTTGGGTGTCGGTGGCGCCTTCCCACTGTAACCCTATAGAGGTGCTCTTGATGAAGGCAAAAAAAATTGTAGTGATATTCATCTGTCAAACAGGTGCGGAAAATTTGATCTTTGGGTGTTAATTGTGCCCATGAAAACTATACCAAAAACATTCTTCCAGATGAAATGATTGAACACCCTCAAAGCTAGGCAGCCTTGAAGTCCTGCAGAGATTCCACATCCCAAAAAAAATTAATCAGTGGCATCAGCATCAGGGGCTTCATAGCTGGTAGTCCAGGACTAATTCATTTTTATAAAAGTCAAATGGTCCACGGAGTCTGTTGACAGACGTGTTCTATGATCAGTAACAAAACCTCCTGCAGCACTGAATGCCCGTTCTGAAAGCACACTGGATGCAGGGCGGTCCAACAACTCAATAGCATACTGGGCAAGTTCTGGCCAGTGGTCTATTCTCATGACCCAGTAAGCCAGTGGATCGTCAACTGGAAAGCTGTCCATCTCTGTTTTGGCCCCGAGGTAATCATCCACCATGTGATGCAGACGCTGCTGATGGGACATGGAAGCTGACAGCCCTGGGCGGCGAAGACTAAAAAAATTATGAAATGCATCACTTAGGCGGGAGCCTTCTCCAACGCTCCTCTCTTGACCAATAGAAGACGCAAAACTAAGTTTTCCACGACACTGTAACCTACTGGAGTCGGGAAAAACATTAAATAAAATCCTCTTTAACGTGTCCTCAAGAGATGTTTTCTTCTGCGCTCTCTATGGGGATTGGATGAGTTCTGAGACCTTCCCCTTATAGCTGTGGTCAAGGAGGGTTGCCAACCAGTAATGATCATTCTCCTTTATGCCATGTATTCTTGGGTCCTTTCACAGGCTTTGAAGTATGAGGTTGCCCATGCACCTCAAATTTGCAGAGGCTTGAGAAGCAGACTCCTCGGGGTCATTCAGGATGCCAGCATCTGGAACTTCCTCCTCCTAAGCCATCGCTTACTGATTGACGCATGTCTTCCTCTTCTTTGAAGCCTACGAAAGTGCCAGAATCCTCCTCCTCATCCTCCTCCCCTCTCTCCTCCTGTGTGTTCTGTGATATAGGAATGAGAGTGTCTGGATTAAGTAGGCCTTGAGAGGAAAGGAAGTCCTCCTCTTCCTCCTGCTGCTCTGCCTCCAGTGCCCTGTCCATAATGCCACGCAGAGTCTGCTCCAGCAAAAACACAACAGGGATTGTGTCACTGATGCATGCACTGTCACGGCTCACCATCCTTGTGGCTTCCTAAAATAGTGACAGTACAGTGCATGCATCCTTAATGATCAGCCATTGGGGTGGGGGAAAAAAGCCGAGGCGGCCTGAGCCTCTCATGGTGCTGTACTCGCACAGGTACCTCTGCTGCATGTATAGCCTCTGCAGCATTGCCAAAGTCGAGTTCCACCTGGTGGGCGTGTCACAAATCAGGCGGTTTACGGGCAGGTTGAATTCCCGCTGAATTTCAGCCAACCGGGCACTGGCTGTGTATGACCGTCTGAAATGGCTACAGACTCTTCTGGCCAGCTTTAACACATCTTCCAACCCTAGGTACGTATTTAGGAAACGCTGCACCACCAAATTGAGAACATGTGACAGGCATGGCACATGTGTCAACTTTCCCTGTCTAAGGGGGACAGGAGGTTTGAGCCATTATCGCACACCACCATTCCTGGCTCCAGCTAGCATGGTGTGAACCACCTCTGGGCCTGTCCCTGCAGAGCTGCAAGAATCTCTGCTCTGGTGTGGTTCCTGTCCCTTAGACACACCAGCTAAAGCACTGCATGGCACCTTTTAGCCTGACTCATGGAATAGCCCTTTGAAAGCTTAGAGGGTACCTGATGTTCATAGGACAATTCTGCAGAGGAGGGCATGCAAGTGGTGGAGAAGGAGGAGGAGGGGGTAGAGCTCACACGCCTGGCATCATCACTACCAGCTGTATGGAGTCGTGGAGGCACACCAAGCTGCAGCACCGAGCCCTGTCCTGCATCCTTCCGAGTTGCAAGCAGTGTTACCCAGTGTGCTGTGAACTAAATATATCGTCCCTGCCCATGCTTGCTGAAGCACGTGTCAGCAGTAAGGTGGATTTTACAGCTGACTGCCTTGCCCAATGATGCCAGAACATTCCCTTCCATGTGATGGTAGAGAGATGGAACGGCCTTACGTGAAAAGTAGTAGGGACTGGGAACCTGCCATTGTGGTACAGCACATAGTGTGAATTCACGGAAGGGGGCAGAATCCAAAAGGCGAAAAGGCAAAAGTTGGAGAGCCAACAGCTTTGGCAAGCTTGCATTTAGACGCTGGGCATGTGGGTGGCAGATGACGCAGAGAAATTTGCCGGCTACAGTCTACAACTGGTGGTGTGCTGCTAGGACCTGGGACACCCTGTGCTATACCATCATCCCTGTCAGTGGAGGCTGCTGAGAGGTAATGACTTGGTATAGCAGGGGCAGACTGAAGTGGGTAAGGAGGAGGAGGAGGGACAGATTTGTGCCCCTTTTGTGTGGCTTTTAGGTGCTCTTGCCAATGGGCTGAGTGGTTGGACATTAAATGCCTTATTAAGCATGTGGTACCCAAATGGCTGGTGTTTTTGCCACGTTTGATGTGCCTGAGACACAGTTTGCAAATAGCAACAGTGCGATCTGCTGAAGATGTGCTGAAAAAGGCCCAGACAGATGAGTTTTGGGAAGTGGGCCGGGAGATAACAGCTGCAGAATGTGATGGAATAGGATGGCTGCTCTCTACTCTTTCTTGATGTTGTCCTCCTTGGCATTATGCCACCTCACCTTCAGTTTCCTCCTCTGCTCTATCTGGCACCCAAGTCGCATCAGTGACCTCATCATCATCTCCATCTCCTCCATCTTTATCATCATCATTACCACTGGAGACAATTTGGCAATACGCTGTGGTTTTGGGAACAAGAATGCAAATTTTTCTACCATTGTTCTCCTCTCTCTTTAGGCTCATGTTCCTGTCATCCTCAACCTCAAAACCAATATCTGAATCCAGTAATGGTTGGGTATCATCAAGGAGCAAGTGGCTGATGCTGTGGTCAAATAACTCAGCTGACTCCTCCATGGCTGAAGTTGGGGCTATGGCAGGAATAGATGTGGACAAGGAGGCAAGTTTATACACTCTAGCAAGTGCAGTGGACTGCACACTTGTCTCTGCTTGCGTGACAGAGGATGAGGAAGGTTTAGTAAGCCAGTCCACCACTTCCTCTGCACGCTGTGGCTAGATAGCATGGCAAACTCACTAAACAGAGGAAATGATGCCCTGCCTGAGGACTGACCACCACGTCCTCCTTTGCCTGTGGACACATTTGTTGCTGGCCCCCTTACAGTGCCAAAGGAATGTTTGCCTCTCCTTGTTGTCCTCCCAGACATTATTGGGAGGGAGGGGGTGGTGCTTATTAGCAAATGTAAAGAAGAAGTGGCAATCTGTATGTAGATGCACTTTAAAATGGTGGCTGGTGCACTTTAATTTAATTACTCACACTACACAGACACACTCCACGGATACACTATAATATTTTGCAATATAATGCGTCAAACGTACAGTGACACAAAATTGTATGGCATTAAAGTGGCAGTAACGCACACAAAACTATATGGTGTTAAACTTGCAGTAACGCACAAAAATACTGTATATGGTGTTAAACTGGCAGTAACGCACACAGAACTATATGGGGTTAAACTGGCAGTAACCCATACAGAAGTAAATGGCATTAAACTTGCAGTAACGCACAAAACTATAAGGCGTTAAACTGGCAGTAACACACACAGAACTATATGGCGTTAAACTGGCAGTAATGCACACAGAAGTAAATGGCGTTAAACTGGCAGTAACATACACAGAAGTATATGGCGTTAAACTGGCAGTAACGCACACAGAAGTAAATGGCGTTAAACTGGCAGTAACGCACACAGAAGTAAATGGCGTTAAACTGGCAGTAACGTACAAAACGATATGGCATTAAACTGGCAGTAACGCACACAGAAGTAAATGGCGTTAAACTGGCAGTAACGCACACAGAAGTAAATGGTGTTAAACTGGCAGTAACGCACACAGAAGTAAATGGCGTTAAACTGGCAGTAACACACACAGAAGTAAATGGCGTTAAACTTGCAGTAACGCATTCAAATATACGCTTGTCAACCGTCACTACACTGACGCTAGCTGAACTGTCCATAATCTAGCTATGCACTAATGTAAAGATTAGTAACACGGTCTCACTACACTACACTGAAACTATCTGAGCTGTCCCTACTCTACATATACACTGATGTATGTATGAAAGACACAGTCTCACTACACTACAGTGAAACTATCTGAGCTGTCCCTACTCTAGCTGCAAAGCTGAATGGTGGTCCTCACTACACTAACACTATCCCAAGACTGACACTAAACTAATATTCTACACTGACAATTGAAGCACAATAGCACAGTATAGCACACTAACTAACTAATAGCACTGAACAGAGCCCTGTTCTTTCTCTCTCCACGCCGAAATCACACTGAAAATGGCTGCCATTGAAAGATCACTTTTATACTGTGGGGTGGGAATGAGCCATAATTGGATAAATTCATGATGACAGTGTCCAATCATGACTCTAACAGTGCTCTGTGCCCTGATTGGCTGACGCTTTCACTGCTTCAGCCAATCAGGGCTTGTAATGCATTGTTCAGTGCCGCGATGCAATTTAATCGGTTTGGGGGGGTGAACAAACGGTCGAACGACCCGTTTGTTCGGATGTTCGCCAAACAACCGAACAACGAAAGTTCGGCCTGAACTGCCGAACCGTTCGCCCATCTCCAGTGGACGGCCATGTCTTGAAAGGTTTGCAGTTGTGCCATACTCTTTCCATTTTCGGATGATGGATTGAACAGTGCTCCATGAGATGTTCAAAGCTTGGGATATTTTTTTAAGACCTAACCCTGCTTTAAACTTCTCCACAACTTTATCCCTGACCTGTCTGGTATGTTTCTTGGCCTTCATCATGCTGTTTGTTCACTAAGGTTCTCTAACAAACCTCTGAGGGCTTCACAGAACAGCTGTATTTATACTGAGATTAAATTACACACAGGTGGACTCTATTTACTAATCAGGTGACTTCTGAAGGCAATTGGTTCCACTAGATTTTGGTTAGGGGTATCAGAGTAAAGGGGGCTGAATACAAATGCACGCCACACTTTTCAGATATTTATTTGTAAAAAAATTTGAAAATCATTTATCATTTTCCTTCCACTTCATAATTATGTGCCACTTTGTGTTGGTCTATCACATAAAATCCCAATAAAATACATTTACATTTTTGGTTGTAACATGACAAAATGTGGAAAATGCCAAGGGGTATGAATACTTTTTCAAGGCACTGTATGTAATGTCCATTGAAAGAAGTTGGTGGGCTGTTGACATCCAGACTAGGCAGGAAGGAGCTGGATGATGCTGGATGTCATTAGGGACAAAAATAAGACAATCTGCACTGGACTTACAGCAGCTTCTAATGCACACAGTAAAAAGTTCACAGTGTGCAGGGAAATCATACCAAGCAGTTTCAGTACGGGCAAGGAGCCTGTACAACTGAGCAAGAGTGAAGCTAAAACTGGAGTTCAACTTTAACTTACTCTGGACACACTGGTGTGTCTCAGTGAGAGAAAGAGAGGGAAGTTGCAGATCTCAGAAACATGTGACAAGAGGCCAATTGCATAGCAAAGATGAAGGTAAATTACTTTCTGACTTTACAATAACCACATGGTATCTTAGATAACATTTGTTTTAGTTGTGCCTGTCTTTCTTGCGAATCAAAATTTAATTTTCAGATTTAAAATCAGTGCTTGAAGTTAGTATATTTTTTATGTTTTGGATACAGTGAGGAAGGGTTATAACCTCTGGTCTGGTGTTTATAGATATCTAGGAAATGAAGACTGCCTGGGCAGCAATAAAACCTGGCAAGGGTTCTAATGTTCTAATTTTCCATTCTATCTAAAATAAAATAAAAAGTTTGCTGGAGTCTTATTTTTATGTGCCCACACACGGTTTGATCTGTTTGTAAGATTTCCTGCTTCAGGTTTTTTTATTTAATCATATTAAACCTCCAATATGCGTGTGATGCTCTCAATCAGATGCATACTGCAGCAGATTGGATTGAATATTGGAGAAGTAGACATTTTTAGGCTTTTCTTTATTTTTTCTGCTTTAATAGTTTTTATTGTTTTTAATAAAGAGAAGAGGTTACATATTGCTCAGTTTTACATCAATAAGGCGCCAAGGTGCAGAAAATACAGTGATGAATAACCTGTGAATTAAACTGGTATTATGTAGTAAAAGGTCCATGAAAGGGCCAAAGAGGAGCTGTCAAGCTAGTGGTATCATTGCGGTTTGAAAGTCCTCACTAGGGTGAACTATACAGGTATGTCCATCAGCAGAAATCCTTTTTCACCTGGACAGAGCCATACAAGTTGCAGGAGCTCCAGGATCAACAGAAAAGGAAGAATGGAACAAAGACAATGAAGAAAAATAAAAGGAAAATAGACCGCCCCCCTCACCCAGGAATCTGCCCCTGCCATCCATCCCACTTAAACAGAATATTGCACTTAGCTCAACCAAGGATTCCAGATTCTCAAACCTCAAAATTCTCACACCTGAAGGATTCTCAAACCTCATCTGTTTATTTTTCATAATGCTGGCCATTTTTTCATTGAGCATGATTTTTGGTTTTCATCACAGTGATGTTCACTACATAGGAATACCACATCTTTGCTATGAATATTTTGAGAGCCAGGAGTATGTAAAAATGTCTGAAAGTGTCTGGATATTCTTGTCCAAAAGCATTTAATTTTTGGGCATGTCCTTCGAACATAAAACCAGGTGTCCATATACCCAAAAACATGATGGGCAGGGGTTAGAATGCATTTTGGTGAGGCTGGTGGGTACCACCTTTTCCACCACATTGATGTCTAGTGATGCTGCCTATCACAGTAATGTACCAATGAAGTAGTGAAGGAGGTTAGAAGGAGCAGGGCCAATTTACTGATCTGAGAAGCCTGTTGATATTTACACCGGAAGGTACCCTAAAATTTGGAGCACCTGCGATGGAGATTATAACTGATACCGACTCTATCCAAAACTGGTGTAGTGCCCTCCTCTAGCTAGCCTGCTAGGCTAAATTTAGTTTTTGGCTTCACTGCAGTTAGTGGAGCAGCAATTGATTATATTTGTCTGGTCAGGATTTCCATACTGGGTGTTTAATTGCTCCCATCTGCTTCTGGAAGAAGCTTCCGGTCAGGGACGTGCTGGCCTAAGCACAGCTGAAGCTCCAAGGCAAAGGCAAATGCGCTTGCAAGGTGCACAAATATGCGCATGTGCACAAATATTCACACGCAGATGTGAACGCCTATGCGTATGGGTGTGCATGTTAGCCGCTAACACTAGTGCCAAATTACCTATGTAAGTGCAGCAGCTGCACTGATCTGCAGCTTTACCCATGTTCCTGTTCCTGAGATCTGTGCTTGATTCATGTGTTTGACCCAGCTTATCCTGACCACGCTTGCTCTCCACCTGTCCTGACCTCAGCTTGCCTTAGACTTTGTTTATCTCTGCTCATCTGCCTGATATCCTGTTGCCAGCCTCTGCCTGCATCTTGACCATTCTCTGCCTGCCATTTATGCTTATACCCGATTGTCTGTTGCTGACCTGGCTTGTCTGACCCTGCATCCAGTTATCCGTCTGTCCTGCTCTGCATTGTACCTGGTGACTCCGATCCCCCATCTGCTGTGTGCCGCCAGCCTTCCTGCATCTGCTACTAGCTGCTGCCTAGCCAGCCTAGGGTCTGCTGTTCCTGCTGCCATCTGCTTGCTCAGCTATCCAGCTCAACTCTGGTGACACACCTGCCACGCACTTCTGCAACCAATGGAAAATCTTACAGGCACTCTTATCTCACCATGCTCTTGCGGCCACTATGGCAACATCAGTGGTCCTTGAGCCGGGGCTGTACGAGAGGTCTCTCTCTTCATGTCAGGCTCTGCTACAAGATACATGACACTTCCAGAATATAGAGCAAGGAGAGTAAAATGACCAGCATGAATATGTACCCTCTTCCATCCAACCCCTGGAAGGAAGCATCCAGAAGGTAGCTGGGGGGGGGGGGGGGTAAATCTTTGGGAGGCCTTTCTAGAGTGTTCTTTCCTCTCCAAGGAGGGTTCCGCTTCTCCTAAGGCTGCTTCCCCTAGGAGAGAACTACTGAGGCAAGAGATTGCAGTCTGGGCCTCAGGAGGAGCTGGGCTAAGGGCCTGGAGAAGATTGCTAATGGTTATTTGCTGGAGGGCACTGTCCTGAAGTTCTGGTCTGGAGAAGGACCTTTTATCTCCCATACTGAGGGTCTACCTGTAAGAAGGGAGACTAAGAAGGCGATTGTGACCTTTTTAGCTTTTGTCTAATATGCTTCAAGCTGATTTTGCTTTCCTATTGACATGTGTGTAAAGAAAAGCAGTTCTGACATACTATCCAAAGTCCGTGTACATTGGGCCCATATACAAGTGCTTCTCTGGCTATGGAGATATCAGTGCAGTGTGCAATTTTGGTAGACAAATCACCACCTTTTTTTAATCTGATGATAAAAGTGAAAATGTTAAAGACAAAATAAGTGGATTAGCTATAGGTCCTGCTAAAATCTGCAACAGAATCATCCAATCATGAATCCACCAGATCCAGATCAAAAGTCAAATCTGGTGGATCAGTTCACTCATTTCTGCTATGCAGCAGTGCTACTATTATAGACATGGAGCTGTATAAGACAGTAACTTTTAAATGTGGTATTAATTTCAACACTAAATTCTGCCTAGGTTGTTTTTAGTGTTGCTGTTTTGGATGCTATGCTATGCATATCCCACTGAATGTATTCTTGTTCACTGTCAGTATCAGTGGTTGAAATAGCAATGATGACTTTACTAATCCTTTCATACTTATCCATTAAAGCAGTGCAGAGTTCAGTGACACAGTGCAAAAAGTAATAATCAGTTTCAACCGCTAAGGATTTTGTTTACTATAGAGATATGGAAAAAATAAAATACTGATGTACTTTGCACAGTCATTACACTGTGCATGGCCTTATTAAACAATATGAATACAAAATATATAGTGAAAACACTTTAAACTTGTTCTGTTGTCCAAGCACAAAAACTTTATACAACACTGCTTTGTGCTTAACAAAGTCTTTCCAGAACCTTGGCTGCACAACCCTTTCATATATTGTATATGACAAAGTTTTGTTCAGAGTTATGTGTGGCTTTGCAATTACCTTTGTCACATTACCTTCAAGAAATCATTCATTGTTTAAAATGCTCTATTTTGAGCAAAGGGCAGGTATGAGTACATACAGACTTACAGGGCTCAATTCAGAAAGTTATTTTCCTCTTAAAATCTGAGATATAACTCACAGCTTTTTTCAAACATTTTTTGCAATTCTCAACAAAGTTACTAAAATAAAGCATGAATTATTTCATCAAAATGTGAGGTATTTTACTTGTGAAAACATTCAGTATTTTATCTTATGACGTGATATCCAGTAGAATGGATAAATTGGAGAAAGATTATAACCCCTGTCAGTTTTTAGTACTAATAAAGAGTTAAAATGGTTTAAACCGTAGAAATTGTACAACTCCAAAGTTGCACCGACTTTGGAGGGCAACTTTGGTGCAACTTTGGATGGGTGCAACTTGGAAACGACTTTGGCTTTGACCAGTGATATAACATTCAGGTAGGACTTTCATGCAACTTGTGAGGGTTAACATTGAAGTTTATGGCCCTCAAGTTTCATGAAAGTCAGACCAAAGTAGTGCATGAACTACTTTAAAGTTGCTGCGACTTTAAGTCGCACATATATGAATGGATAATATTGGAAACCATGGGGCATGACTTGTTATGCGACTTTGGTGTTGCATGACAAGTCGCACAAGTGTGAATGAAGCTATCAGTGCGGTCCCTGCAGCATATGTATTAATACAAAAGAAAAAAGGTGACTGGAATACTAAAGGGAAGCGGCTTTCACAGGATACACGTGGTGTATCAAAAACAACTACCGTATAAACTCGTGTATAAGACGACCCGTGTCTAAGCCAACCCCCCTACTTTAATTGGAAATGTGATCTGGCCCCACCACTGTGATCCAGCCTCCATCCCTATATATCACTAAGAAGAATTGTGGCGGTCATGGGACTTTAAATGAGGCTGTTCACAAATAAGGAAATCTTCAATTTTCAAACAATTGTTTTATTTGAATGAAATGCTTGTTTAAACAAGATCATAGAATTCATCACCCAAAAAAAAGGGTAGATGTACAGCACATCTCATAACGAGCCTGTTGCATAGACCACACATACAAAAGACGATTCATAAGTCACAATTGCATTGTACATAAAATTCAAGGTAGTGTACATTTCATTTAATTTTTTTTTTTTTTTCTTTTGATTCGGATCAGTTTCGTCTGGGTCTGTGTCTTATCGACCTCTTTTTCCCTTTTATGATTTCACTTCAGTCGTGTCATCATGGGAAGACTTCTCATCATCTCCGATCTCCCCTTCACGTCCTTACAAATTTTATATTTCCTTCTTTTATTTCTTTTCTGATGGGAGACTGGGTGTTTAGCTTTCCCTCAATAGCAGCCCCGTCTCTCTTTTCGTTTTTCTTGCATCCCTTTACTCCCCTATTCCTCCCCCCCCCCCCTAGGTTCCGACAGCTGTTTCTCCGCTAATCATTATATTTATGTATGTCCCAGAGGTCTTAAAACTTGTCCATCCCTCCCACTTCTCCCCTTCATCTTCCATTAGATCCTCTGCTCTTATTTTCAGGGACTCCATATTTCGTATCTCTTCTACTCTTAGGCACAATTCCCTCACTGTTGGTATTTGCGTGCTTTGCCAGTATCTGGGGATCAACCCCTTTGCCGCATTCAGCAGGTGTGGTACTATAGATTTTATGTATTGTGTAATGGGTCTGTCCGACAGATGGAACAAACATTCCATTGGAGCTCTGACTATCTCAGATCCAGTTATTTCCTTGATCAACATCACAATCTCTCCCCAATATTTCTGGATCCCCTTACATTCCCACCACAGGTGTGTCATTGTTCCCGCTTCTCTGCAACCTCTCCAGCACCATTTTCCATGGTCTGTCTGAATCTTTGACATTCTCTCCGGGGTGAGGTACCATCGTGCGAGGCATTTGTAATTCATCTCCCATGTTTTACTATCTGTGGCGGATTTAAACCCAAGTTTTGTGATCTTTTCCCACGCTTGTGTCCCCACTTGTTGTCCCAATTCCTTCTCCCATCTATCGAAGCATGGCGGGCGACTGTAGCTGCGTACCGCCATGGTCGTTGATTCTGTTAAACAGTTTTGTGAGGGGGTCGGTGACTCTTGTCTTTTTCTTTGTTGTGTTAACCTTTTTTAGACATACTTTTCTTCACCTTTTTTTCCCATGCACCGGTTTAATATATTATACGATCATCTTGACCCCTCACTCCTAGCGGGCGGTACGAAGCTATCTACCCTCTTCCTTAACCCTGTTGTTCACCCCTGTGTTCGCACCCTTTTCTAGTGTTTTGAACCCAAATTTAGGCGGTGTCTATCATTTTGTACCCTCTACTTAATGTTTACGGAGCGTGCTACCATGGAGTGGGGCCTCTCTTACAGTTTCTAAGTCTGTCTGGTACCTTTTACCACGACCTCTCCAACGTCTCTTCGCCCTTGTTACTGTGTGGACACCACCCTTACATTCCCCTAGGTCTTTATAACCCCTCTCTAACACTACAACTAGTTCCTTTATTGACCTAGACTCTATCAG
>BLSH010213537.1:287878-313009 GCA_018402905.1 Glandirana rugosa | reverse complement strand
TCCATGCTCACCCACCCAGCCGTGCTCACCCATCCATCCAGCCATGCTCACCCATCCATCCATGCTCACCCATCCATCCATCCATACTCACCCACCCAGCTGTGCTCACCCACCCATCCATCCATGCTCACCCAGCCATCCATCCATGCTCACCCACCCAGCCGTTCTCACCCATCCATCCATCCATGCTCACCCATCCATCCATTCAAGCTCACCCAGCCATCCATCCATGCTCACCCATCCGGGCTCACCCACCCATCCGTGCTCACCCACCCATCCGTGGCTCATCCATCCCCATCCATGGCTCATTTGTGCCTCATTCATGCTCATCCATACCACATCAGTTCTCATCCGTGACACATCCATGCCACTACAGTGCCCATCCGTGCCACTAGACTGCCCATCCATGCCACTACACTGCCCATCCATGCCACTACAGTGCCCATCCATGCCACTACAGTGCCCATCCGTGCCACTCTACTGCTCATCCGTGCCACTACACTGCCCATCTGTGCCACTACAGTGCCTATCCATGCCACCACAGTGCCTCACAATAGTGTAAAAGGTAGTCAAATTAGATTCTAAATGTATGCCCCTAGAACACCTGACGGTGCTCCCTGCATGTTGGGCCTCTGTATGTGGTCAGGCTGTGTAAAAATGTCACACATGTGGTATCGCCATACTCGAGAGGAGTAGCAGAATATATTTTGGGGTGTCATTTTTGCTATGTACATGCTGTGTGTTAGAAATATTGTATAAATGGACAACTTTGTGTAAAAAAAAATGCGTTCTCATTTTCTTTCCACATTTTCCAAAAACTTGTGGAAAAAATGACATGTTCAAAAGACTCATTATGCCTCCTAGAATATACGTTGGGGTGTTTGCTTTCCAAAATGGGGTAATTTTTTGTGCGTTTCCATTGTCCTGGTACTCCAGGACCTTTAAAAATGTGTGTAATTTATGCTCCTAGAACGCTTGATGGCGCTCCCTACATGTTGGGCCTCTGTATGTGGCCAGGCTGTGTAAAAGACTCACACATGTGGTATTGCCATACTCAGGAGGAGTAGTAGAATGTATTTTGGGGTGTAATTTGTGGTATTCATATGCTGGGTGTGAGAAATAACCCATTAACATATGACAATTTTGGGGAAAAAAAATCTTCAAAATTTTGCAAAGAATTGTGGGAAAAATTACAACTTCAAAAAATTCACCATAACCCTTACTAAATGCCTTGGAATGTCTACTTTCCAAGAAGGGTTAATTTGGGGGTATTTGTACTTTCCTGGCTTGTTAGGGTATCAGGAAATAAGATAGGCCGTCAGTACATCAGGTGTGATCAATATTCAGTGATTGGCACCATAGCTTGTAGACTCTATAACTTTCACAAAGACCAAATAATATAATAATATACACTAATTTGTTTTTTTTTTACCAAAGATATGTAGCAGTATAAATTGTGGCCAAAATTTATGAAGAAAAATACTTCTTACTAATGCAAATTACTAATTTGCAAAATTTTATAACAGAAACGAAGAAAAATAATTTTTTTTTTTCAAAATTTTCGGTCTTTTTTTAATGATAGCGCAAAAAATAAAAAAACGAGCGGTGATTAAATACCACCAAAAGAAAGCTCTATTTGTGTGGAAAAAAGGACACTAATTTCATATGAGTACAGTGTTGCATGACTGAGTAGTTGTCATTCAAAATGTGAGAGCACTGAAAGCTGAAAATTGGTCTGGTTGTTAAGGGGTTTAAGTGCCCAGTGGTCAAGTGGTTAAATATCTCATGCCTGAGCCACTACTTATTTAACTCATGCATTTATTTATTTATTTCCTTAGTGAAAATATTTTAACACCATTTTTAATGCATTATTTATCACGTTTTTTTATTTGTGAGGTAAATAACTCATAAGGTGATAGCGAATTGACATTTTAAAGCTGGCCATAGATGGATCAAATCTCGGCCGGTTCAGAAGGTTCAGCTTCCATATACTTACTGTACATAATTTCAATCATTGTCTGTAAAATATTAACAAATATTGATACACGTATGTACCTAAAGATAATCTTTTTTACATGTTTATCTAAACAATGAAGACTGTACATTTCCTAGAAGCACAAAGCTCAAACTACTTCCTAATTAGTAAGCCCATATATAACGAGAGGATTTCACCCTTCTGTTTCCTTATTATCAGAGAGATTGGCCTTTCTGTTTTACATGTCTGCTCACCTTGATCTGTTATTTTACCTCATCTTGCACATAAATACTTAGACATGAATCTTTGCAAGCTTATATAATTTTGACTTGTTTTATGCAGTGGTGTCGCTAGGGTTGGTGTCACCCGATGCGGAAAAAATTGGTGTCACCCTCCCCCCTCCACCAACTATAGTCCTGCCTCCCTCAGTACAGACCTCCCTCCACTAACTACAGACCCCCATCTCGCAGTATAGACCCCCCACAGTACAGACCCTCTTCCTCAGTATAGACCCCTTTCTTAGTATAGACCCACCCACTAAGCATAGATCCCCCTAAGTACAAACCCCCCTCCTCAGTATAGACCCTCATCCCACAGTATAGACCCCTCTCCCTCAGTACAGACCCCCCTCAGGCGGACCCCCCTCAGTGCAGACCCCCCTCAGTGCAGACCCCCCTCGGTGCAGATCCCCCATCAGTGCAGACCCCCTTAGTGCAGACCCCCCAGTGCAGACTCCCCATCAATGCAGACCCCCTATCAGTGCAAACCCCCCATCAGTGCAGACACCCCTCAGTGCAGACCCCCATCAATGCAGACCCCCCCAGTGCAGATCACCCTCAGTGCAGACCTCCTCTCAATGCAGACCCCCTGTCAATGAGCAGACCCCACCTCAATGCAGAAACCCCCCAAAAACATACACTCATACACTGAGTGCACAGACCTCAGAACAGCACGGCCGTGGCATGTCCTCCCGAGTCCCTCCTCCTCCTGTGTAGATGTACACAGAGAGGAGGGGGAGGCGGCTTCGCTCCTCTCTGCTTGAGAGACACCAAAAGCCGGAGCCAGCAAAAGAGAAACAGAGCGGTGGATGGGACAGGTGCAGACCGTGCGATGTAGTGCTGTCGCTGCCCACGGGTGTCACCCCTCTGGCGGGTGTCACCCAGGTTCGGCCCACCCCGCACCCAGCTAGCAACGCCACTGGTTTTGTGCTATTTTAATTTGGCAAATAAAAAGTGAAAAGGGGAAGGATTAAGAGACATTGTAGGAACATGATTTACATATTTATTATTTAAAATACATACCCTCTAAAATTATTTTACTTGAAGTTAAACTCAGGCAGAGGGGGGTGGTAGATTGAAGAATGACCTCAAGGGCCCAACTCCAGGAAAATTAAACAATCCAAGCTTGCAGTGGGAACCCCCCACTGCAAGGGTTAATTGCTTGTTTAGTCTAGGGGCAGATATAAAAAAAGGTGAATATTAACCTTACTCCTTGATATAGCAGGCTCCCTGCAGCATTGTGACCCATCCTCCTAAGCCTGCTCTATAAACTGCAACTGCCTCCAGCTACACTCCAGCCACCTCAGCATACCATACAAGCTTAATGTCCCTGTATTGTACATATTGATGCTGAGGTGCCACCCACAGACTGAAGCTTTGGGTCACTAGGTAAATGGATCTTGCTTACTGAAGGACTCAGAACTCATCGCCAGGTGTATTTGACCTTCAGTGGACCTCCTTCCGACCTGCATTTGAATTCCTTCTAAGCAGCATCAACAAGCTTCAAGCTACTTTTGAATCCCCATTGAGTGGTATATGTAAAGAAACAGTCCTGACACAAACAAGTCAGTGTAGATTGGCCCTAATATGCTGATTCTCCTTCGTTGTCCAGTCAGGTATTGGGTTGCATATTGGACTGGGCTGTAGTGCTTAACTGCATAGTATTCTACAATGAGGCCATAATCTTGCTGACAGGTGTATCTGGATCACATAACTGATTACAGCTATTTTGGCAGGCAAAACTTCAAATATATGTATTTTAACTTTGCATTACACTGCTTGTCAGGAAATTCTGGTTTCCTGGCTTCATGATAAATAAGTGGTTTCAGTACTTTATGACAGTGTAAAAAAGAATTAAAGCACCACGTCACTGTTCAATAGCCCAGATACAGTTAATTTCAGTGAAGGTCAGTCAAATAAATCCTTTACTGGAGTAAACCTGTACTTGTCCTGGACTATTGTAGAGTAGTGTGGTGCTTCAATTCCTATTTATACTGAAGTCCATTACAAACTAAGGAAATTGTCAAGATCCTCTGGGTGTAGAAGCTTCCTTCTATACCCCATTTCGCTTACACCCACATCATCACAATACTGTTGGATGGCAACACCAATAGGATAACCTCATTGGTCTAGCATTATCTTTCCACTTTTTTAATTGTCAGTATTTTTTACCGATCCAAAAGGGATACAGAGATCATCTCAGACCTCTATCTGACCTTCCCAATAAGCATGCTTGCTCCAGATTAGTCATTCAGGATGCATTGAATACAAACACGCAACTAGCATTTTCAGGAGATCAGTAATGGCAGACTCTGTATTTTCCTTAGACCCAGAACATTAAAGTGGTATTAACCACCCACCCAAAAAAAATATATATATATATTATAGCTTACCAATTAAATATGGTGAATGCATTTGTTTTCTTTCTTTTTAGCCTTTTTTTCCTTTCTTTTTACCTGTTGATCCAGCCAGTCTGCTATTTTCAGCTTCCTTTTAACAGACCAAGTTGTCCAGCAAAAGTGACAGTTAGAAGTTTGAGACAAGCCATTTAACACTGACAGGGGTTCTTACAATTGTCATCTTTTTTTTTATTAATGTAAACCCTTTATCCCAAAATGAAATAAAAAAAAAAATGTTGCTATACCTGCGTTAGCTGTGTTAGTGTTAGCTGGAGTTCAGCTTTAATTTGCTAGTCAAGTCTATCTATATCTGCTAGTGCATTTAACAATACTCTCAGCCCAGATTGACAATACTATTGTACATGGGTGTCTCTGTTGCTCCTCCATTCAGATTGGAGACACCCTAAGGCAGAATGCAGCTACCAGAAGTAAGGAATCGTGATCTGCAGTGTATTCATTTTGGGGTTTTTAGGTTTAGTACTGCTTAAGACTCAACATTAGACCAATTTTTCATAGAAACATAAAAAGTAAGAACTGATGGCCTTAAAGTATAAATTAATGCATACATCTTTTGCTAGTTTGGACTTTGGAAGGGTTATAGCCTCTGTCATGTTTTTATTGCTCTCCTTCGCCAATAGAGGAGATTGTGCTTCACTTCCTGTCTTAGTAACTACGTTTTTACCAGTTCTCTCCAGAGGGCCACAGACTGCAAAAAAAAAAAAGAAAAAGAAAATTCTAGCCAAGTTACATCTTATCTATTGACAAACTTGCTCCTCCATTCAAGGGGACTACAACTAGATGGGGATTATGGAGATGTTGTTCATTTTTAGAACAGGCATAGTCACTTCCACATCGTCACACTGAGATGCAGGCTTTCCTAAAATGGTACTTGGTGTTGCAAGTTGCTGAGCAGCTCAAAAAAAATGTGTCTCAGTCGCCAGTTTTTACCATCCCTCAGCTGCCCATATGAAAGAGCCCTAAGTAAATTTTGAGAGTGGGTCCAGGTCACTTATATGTGACAGGGTAGGCTGGTGGAGCTGTCTGGCACGTGTAAAGACTTGTAAACCGCACTCTGTGGTTCTGGTGGGAAGTCAAGGGGGGAATAGCTGATGTGTGGTCTAGGAAGAAAAGGGGAAGGGAACTCTGTGGGGAAAAGTGCCCAGGACCCATGACTAGGTAAATCTAATTCCTTTAACCACCTGAAGAATGTTGGTTCTAATATTAGGGATTTTTCTTATCCCTTGGGAGTTTAGTAAAAAAAAGACACTGAATTGTTCATTTCCTTTATGATATGGAAAGTGAAGCTTTATTACTTGCTTTTGTATTGGTTGTGACGGGATGATTCAGCTTAGTAATAGTAGTCAATGTTTCTTTGTATATTTTGTATACATTATACATTTGCTTTATTCCATTGCAATTACAAGCTACCAATTTTTTCCCTTCTGCTATTCTAATGATGGATGTGATTGGAGTGCCATCTTGTGGACAAATTTGTATAGGGTGCTTGTATTTCATTAACTATTGTCGAGAACATCTTACATAAAAAAGCAAACATACAAAAAAAAACATAAAAGAATGATGGCATTGTGTTTTTATCTTTTACTTGTATTCTCTTCTTTGTGTATGAAGAATGCATAATTAAATATTTAACTGCATTACTAGATCAACTTAAAGTATATCTAAAGCCAAGCCAACCAGTACAAGTAAAGAGGGCGAATCTCCCCAGTGGGGACAGAAATAGCAATAAAAACCTGACAGGGTTCTAATACTTTACCACTCTATCCAAAACTAAACAAAGATTTGGCTTTAGATGCACTCCAACCTTGGCAAACTGTCGTTTTCTATTGTCATTGCTAAGCCATTTTTGAATCATTAGATGACCAAAAGAAGAAAAGTGTTCAAATGATTCAGAGAACTAACAGAGCTCAGTCAATGTTTCTGTTGCTATTTGGCCAATTTAATGCAGTTGTAGAAAGTGTAACTGTATGGGACCCCCAGGACCTGAACTGTGATACCATAACTTGTATTGACACCAAATACTATTGAAATGCTTTTTTGACCAACGCTACACTGCCAGGTGTGCAACAATTTTTTTAAACTCTCATACAGCACGTGTGCAATAATGACCCACAGGCAATTTACTGGGATTGAAACTTTCATCCACGAGGATCAAAGCGGATTTATGCCAGACAAGGGGATTGCCATAAATATCCATTATCTGTTTACAAATATCTTGATGGTCAACTCTCATGAGAGTCAGGCATTGTCCTGTTCCTTGATGCAGAGAAGGCCTTCAATTCTGTAAAATAGGCTCTCTTTGAGAGGTTCTTTGTAAATACGGTTTTGGACCTAATTTCATATTTTTGACTAAAATGTTGTACTCGGCACCCTAAGTTAAGGTACACGCTAAAACTATCCTAGTTCATTTGAACTAGCTAGGGGTAGTAGACAGGGCTGCATTATTTGCCCTAGCCTTGGAGCCCCTGGCTATCTTGATACGGGCTGAGCCTATTAGAGATACACCGGTAGACTCCTGGGAGAGAGGGTTTCTATGTATGTGGATGACACGCTTTTATACCTCAATGATGCAACATCCTCTCTCTCATTTGTCCATGCACTTATTGACTTCTTTAGGAACTTTTCCGGCATTAGGAAAAATTGGAAAAAGTCTCTGCTATTCCCACTTCAACCTTCTACACATCTTCTCCCCCAGTTACCCCTCTCCCTCTGAAATAGGTGTCTCAGTATAAATACTTGGGGGTTGAGGTGAAGAATACTTCAAAGCCCTTATTGCGTCTTCTTCTGCATATATATATTGCATGGAAGTCACTCCCTTTTGAGTCCTGCGAGTTGGGTAAATCTTCTCAAAATGGCTTCCTGCCCAAATGTCTTTGTTTCTTTCAAAAGGTATGTTTCATCCATTGTACAGGCAGGACAACCACCTAGGCTGGCCAGTGCCATCTTGCAACTACCTCTTACTGAGAGCGGATTAACACTCCCTAATTTTTTGCTTTATTATACAGCTGTGGTTTTGTTCACAGGGAAATGGTGGTTTGCCCAGCTGCATGATAATGCATCAGTTACCCTAGAAGCAGCTTTGTTGAGTTCCTACTCTGACCTCATCAACCTGGTCTTCAGAAGAGCCTCATTCCTATCCAGCCATTACTGTTCCCATGCAGGCGACGCTTGCAGTTTGGGGGCAGTCTAGAGCACAATTTGTACTCGGTAATTCTTCCCAACCTTTCTCACCTGTATGGTATGCCAGAACCCCAGCTCTGGGATAGATATCGGATAACAACACTACAAGTTATTCATAAGGGTACTCTAATTACATTTAACACTCTTAAACTTTCATTCAATCTACCCAATCATATGTTTTTCCAATTTCT
This sequence comes from Glandirana rugosa, assembly GCA_018402905.1. NCBI lineage: Eukaryota > Metazoa > Chordata > Amphibia > Anura > Ranidae > Glandirana > Glandirana rugosa. Next base: position 304,968 of record BLSH010213537.1, on the reverse strand, counting down.
GCAGCTATGACATGTGATATGAGCCTGACGCTAATTACACCTGCCTTAGACCCTATAGAAAAGCTGCTTGTGGCAGCTGTCCAAACCACTACCTGTCTTGTATAGTAGTCTGGTTCCTGTACACACTTCACATGTGACTTCCCTTTTCACCAAATGGCAGGAGGATATTCCTTTGCTTTCTGATGAAGACTGTATGTTTATAACAGTGCCTAACATTTGCAGTTAGGGACAGGTTCATTCAGTTAAAATTTTACATGGTGTGTAGTATACCCTGCATTGTCTACCTTACCCATTGACTGAGGATGCCATTTACTCATGGACGTTAATACTGTGTGGAGTCTTATTCTGCAAGCAGATACCCTTGTCTGTCTCCTTCGTATTACTGATAATATTGAGACCTCCCACTATCATAAGTTCATTTTTTACACTGCCTTTTACGCACGGAAGGAGAGCCTGTTGAACTGCACGCTCAAACTCCTCCTTCCATGCATGGGAGGAAGACTGCAATTAATGAGGTTCTGCACCATAAAAAATTGATGAAATGTGGACCAGTTGGATTGATGACTAAGTCGTATCACAATCAGGGGTCAGGTGCAAAGACCAGTTGCTATAGCAGTAGCGGGACTACCACCTACCAGCAGGTGAGGTACACAGGCAGTCACCCTGGAGGATGACAAAGGCTCGTCTGAGGTGCGGTGTCTAAGTACTAACTGGTGTTCACTAGAGCTCCTGATGGTGGAGAGGGATTTGGCTGTGTGTTAGTACCAGGTTGCGGTCCTCAGTATCGCCCCACCAGGAGGTGAGCAAGCCGGGGTCCAGATAGCAGGTAAGGACCAAACAGAAGCATAGTCAGTAAAATAAGCCAAAGGGTCAGTAATGGGTAGTTGCAGGTTGGGATCAGGTAAAAGCACAGTCAACGAACAAGCCAAGGGTTGATAACGAGTGGTAGCACAATATTGACAGCAGCAGGGAAGATGAGAGCGAGATACTGGCTGAAGAGAGCACAATAATCTGGCAAACAGGAAGTACAGAGACATAGCTTGAATCAGGAAGTTCATGGGCGGAGCAAAGAGTTCAAGGTTCAGCAGAAGTCCAATGGATCAGACAAGGTGCTGTCCGGTAGCTTAGCGAGAAGAGTTATTGACAGACAGCAGAGGTCCCAGGTTTAAGTCCAGGCCTTGACAGTTTGACTAGATCAGGAGTTGGTCAATGTTTTAATTTTTACTACACTCTCTTGCCTTACGGCTAAGGAATTCATGTGATGCTCCCCAATTCTATCTGTAAATCTCCCCCCCCCCCTTTTTTTTTCTTTTTCTATTTACCCTCATAAATCCCTTCACTTATTTCCCAGCTTAATATTCAACCTCTGCTCTAGATGCTTTCGTCATAGGTGTGCGCAGCTTATTGCATTAGGGTATGTACCCCAAAATTCAAACACACATGCCTATCTTTGTTGCCTCACCTGCACAGGGCAGAGAATGAATGGGAAGTGCTCTGTGTTGTATGGCTTCCTGTTCATTCACAAACTGAAGCATACTAAACACAGTTTACTATTCTTCCGCTATGAATGGACACAGTGAGAGCGTGTGTTTATTGTGTTCATTTAGAAAAGGAAGGGACTGGAAAATACCATATTTACTAGCCCCTCCCCCCACTTTCCATCCTCAAACATCCCCTGCAGCAGCCAGGAGGAGAGGAGGAAAGAAAGTTCTGTACCCTTTATGCTTTGTACATGAAGTCAATTCTTTGTTAATCTTTATGGATTATTTAATGCATTCCATGTTGTACTTTGTTGTACATGACAGTAAGTAGTATACCTGTTTATTGGAAACTTTAATAAACGAAATCTGGAGAAGAAAAACTGTTCAATAGTGCCAACTGTGCTACTAAATTAAATCCATGATTCATTTATGAATATTCAGTGCTCAAAAATCCTTAATAAATTGCCCCAGTAAAGTACTAATGTTCTAGTTAAAAAAAGTAACAGTGCTTCCACACTCAAATTACAAAGTCCATACGTGCTGTGCATCAACATTGCAGTCAATAAAATAAAGTGGCAAGTGCAAAATAACATGTGTGATATCTCCCTGTTGTGTCCTGTCTTACCTTCCCCTCCCAGATGCCATTTGACTTCTTATCTATATAAGAAGGTTGAAAGGTATTTCGAAAAAGAAAAAGGGGAGAATCTCCATTGTATAAAGCATTTATTATAAAGATGTGGTTCAAAAAATCAATATGCTTACATCATTTAGCGCACAGCTTAGTTCTGTGTACAGCCACACACCTCCAGCTCTTCCTACTCCAGTGCATGCACTGTGTGGATTGATGTCGCAATGCCTTGCTCTGCCCATCATATTCTGTCAATGGACATTTATCAGGAGCAGTCAAGAAACCATGATACACATCCTGTACTAATACTAATATTAGCCCCACATGTAACCTTTTACTGCTAGTTCCCTTATTACTCCTACTTCCTATTTCTCGTATTAAACACTCTATTGCTTTGGACTATGGCTATAAGCATTTGAAATATTAACCAAAGAAGAGAAAAAGTGAGGCCGCTCAGGTGCAAGTATCAAACATCCGGCAGACAGGTGCTGGTCCCGTTCGTGATCCAGGGAAGTCAAATGCAAAACAAGGAAATGACCGCACACATGCTGCGTGGGATTGCTGGAAAAATACTTGTAATTTATTCAAACGTAGTGTATCACAATATTGCAAAAATTATTGACAGATACCGACATATCCATGGATGGAAAAGGGTTAACGCGTTTCACAGCGCATTTGTCTGCTTAATCATAACCTAGATAATTTTCTTTCAGTTGTAAGAAAAGCAAACAGGAAACTAGCATGTGCTAATGCATGATGGGGAAATAAATGAACATGTAAGCACACATGCGCCATCTAGAGGAAATGAACCGTGTAGGCACAGAAATGTTGTGCTTGCCAGTACACTCACACCATCACGCAACGTGTGATTCTTAATGGAACCAAAATTATCACAAATAACTCAATATGAATCTGTACCACCTTGAGTTCCAGGTCTCCATCATCAATCTCTCCCGCCTTAATGTCTTGTTCTTTTTCAGAGAATTCTCTTTACCATAGGAAACTTGGCCCAGTGAACCAAGTTCCTCTACAGTCCACGAGTCCACGAGAGGCATGGTCAGCTGGGTTATCTTCTGAAGCAACATATCTCCATTGACTAAGCTTAGCCCTTACTCTAAGACTCTGAAATAGAACTTGTCTGCAGATATGCACCATTGGACCCCTAGCGCCCTTCCTATTATAGGTTCTTCTGGGGTCAAATCAAACTCACTTACACCTTCAGCACATTCTTCCTTTGGGATTGTGGCCTTCACCTTCTTGCTGTTGGTGACAAATTTGTGCAAGCAAAGTTTCCAAGTATTGCAGAGGTCTCTGGCTTCACAAGCTGGATAGCATCTGCCTCTGTGTCTACTTATTAGACCATCATCAACATAAAAATTGCATTGTATAAACTTCACTGTAGCTTGATTAAACTTGCCTTCACTTTGTGCGGCAAGGTACTTGAGCTCGAAGTTTGCCCATCCAGGCGAGGAAGCAGCTCCAAACCGGTGAACTTTCATGCGATTCACTGATAGTGGCGATTCCATGTTGCCTTCTTCCCACCATAGGAACCTAAGGTAGTCTCTATCCCTTGGAGCAACATGAAACCGATGGAACATACTTTCCACATCACACATGGTGGCCACTTTGCCTTTCCGAAAATGACATAAGACTCCAACAAGGGTATTTGTGAGGTCAAGTCCAGATGTTCATTTAGGGAAGTATTCTGAAATCTAGCAGAGCAATCAAAGATGACACGGATCTTGCCTGGTTTCCGGAGGTGGAAACCCCATGACAAGGGATATACCATGCTGGTTTATTGCTTATCTCTATCTCTGGAACCTTTTCAGCATCGCCTCTTACTATTATGTCCTTCACGAAACCCACATAGTCCTTGTAGTATTGCTCATCTTTCTTCAGACATTTCTCTAGACATTTGAGTTTATGTTCTGCACAAGCTTTGTTGTTTGGCAATTCTGGTCTCTTGTCTTTAATGGGCAATGGCATTTGATAGTGTTCATCTTGTCTTTGCTTAATTCCTTCTTTTTATGTTGCCAAAAACTGTAAGTCCCTTTGTGACATAAAAACTTCTTCCCTAATCCTTTCACTAAAATCTGACTCAAAAACCTTCAGTATATCTGCTGGAGTGATAATTTCCTTTACTTTGTTCCTACACACAAAGTAGACTTCAGATTTCAATTTTAGAGATGGTTTGACTGGGGGTGAAACTTGCTTCATGATAATCCTATGACTCACACCAATTTCACTTCATACCCATTGTCAGAGTTGTGGTATCCGATGATGCTCCAACCCAATACAGATCTCTGTGCAAATGGCTGGTCTTCATTAACACTGAGAACCTCTTTGGGCAGTAAGGCTTGAGGACAGTTATAGCCTATTAACAACCCTAGTTCACAGTCAAGTTCAGGAAACCTTTCATTTGCTAAGTGTTCTAGATGGGGTCAGTTCCTTGTGGTGTCACATGTGGATATATGGGATCTATTGGCAGGTATGTAGTCTCTGGTCTAAGTTGTTGGAAGTTCAATTTTTATTTCAGACTTGATGCCTCTTACTTGTAGGCCAATCAATTTCTGACTGGACACAACCTTTTTTGGAAGTTATGGTAGAAATCTTGAGTTTGACAGGCTCTTTTTTAATATCAAGCATCTCAGCTGTATATTTTAGGATGAAAGTAGTGACACTCTGTGTCAAGCAAAGTGTATGCTAGAATTTCTTTCACTGGTTCAGTTATTGTTGATACATATACTAGAATAATTGATGAGGTATGATTCTTGCTTCTTTTTTGGACAACTCTGTTGGAAGTCACCTGTGTCACCTCTTATATCTTCTGTGAATCAGCTGTTCTTCCTGCGGGTCCATGATTGGCCCTTGTCTGCTCTGGATTGGTTCTGACTCTTTGTTCTTGATCTTTATTCTCCTGATCTTGATGTAGACATGTTAGGTGACGCCATTCACATTTATCACACACACTTTTGGAGATGCAACTTTTGGAGTTATGACCAATTTTAAGGCAGCCAAATCACAAATTCTTTGACTGTACAAACTTCACTTTCACTGGTCTTTCAATAAGTTTGCGACACTTATGAAGAGTGTGGCCATGTCTCGTAAAAAGGTCACACATGATGCTAGTCCTTTCACTAGAACTCGTATTAAAGGTTTTGGCACATGAACCATGATTGCGTTGAGACTTAAACTAGTCTTGATCTGTTTGCTTAGATCTTTCTTGTTCTGTTGGCTTTATTGCTTGCCATGAGGTAATCGGGTTGCATGCAATTCTAGCATCTTTGTTGAGGAATTCGACAAAGTCTTATGCCATGCTTGTATTTTGTCATGATAGGATTTTCCTACTACAAACGGATTACCAAGTATGTCCCAGGCAGCCCAATAAGCGGTTTCTGTTCCAACCAAGAAGTGTCCTTCAATGGCTCTCTTTGCTGGGCCACTTACATACTTGCGTAAGAAGAAAAGCTTTTCTTGGGTTGACAAGTTCCTGCAGTCAATTACTATCTGGAAAGAAATCTTCCAGGCATTATACTTTAGAGGGTCTCCAAAGAAAAGAACAGGTTCTGGAATTGTAATCCTATTGGCCGTAATTGCTTCAGTGAGTGCTTTTACAAGGTCATTAGAAGGTAGTAAATATAGCTGACTGAGGGGCAGGACCTTGAGTGAATGGAACCCTTTGAGGGGTAATTAGGGGTTAGTATAAAGGAGCTGTGACTTTAGTGAGCAGGACTGGCTGAGAAAGCGTAGAAGGAGCACTTGGTTGAGAAACATGACCTTCCTGTGTTCGTTGAACAAAAGGAGCAGAACTTTGTTCTTCATCCTCGCTTTTGATGCTTCCAGCATACACTTGTAGCCTTGCTTGTGCTGCATTGTGCCTTTTTAGTTCTTCCAATTGTTCCACTTCTTTCTTCTTCTCTTCCAAATTATTTTTTCTACTGATGCTCTCTGATATAAATTGTGCTCTTTTTCTTACATTCTCTGCTTCTGTTTCCCTTTCTTGGGCATCTCTCTCTGCTGTTAACCTCTCATCCTCTGCCTCATTTTTTCTGATATCTTTTTCATATTGATGTTGTGTCTTCATTATTTTAATCACCTCTTGTGTGGCTACTACTTCAGCTGCTGCTTCTTGTTTTTCTGCAGTGACTGGTGAGAAGACTGACTGGACATCTTGGATACAGACTATTACTTATTGGAGGTTGCTGAAATGGTGCTGGACACAGTAGTTTCAAACACTGATTCTGAATCAGGCCAGGTTATGTCTTCTGGACCTTCGTTGAGAAAGTGTTAAAGTGTTGAACCTTTTCATTTGCAGTGATAGTGATTGCAAAACAAGTGTATTTTTTCCCCGAATTTCAGGTTCAGGGCTAGTGATGCTTCTTATGTCACCATAAATATGGTCAACCTCTGACTGAATGGCATTGATTATGCTCACAACTTCAATAATCAATTCTGCATTATCACTTTTCTTAAGGGCTTTTTTCAAACCATTGATATTATCTTCTATATTTCTGTTCAAAATCCTTTATTAGAGAATTGAATTTAACATCTTACACTGCTTTACCCTTTTCGGTGAGTGTGTGTGTACGCTGACTTCTTCTAATGTCTGGGAGCTGTGTATTATCTGAGCTTACCTTGGGCTGTTGCATTTGTGCTGCTATTTCTGCTTGCTGTGGTGGGTTGACTTGCTCTGTATTGACAACATCTTGCGGAGTAGGGTCTGCAAGACTGACTTCTGGATTGGTCAGCACTGTATTTTCACTTGTGTCTGACATGTTAATCTATTCTGTATTAACGGTACTTGCTTGTTCAGCCTTTACTAGCTGCCTAGACAATTAATTGCAATAGTTTCCAATGTTGTACTTCCCTTATCAAACGTATGGCTTTCCTTGCTAGCCGATTTCTGCATGCAGCTTCACTGTTTCATGCCCTTAACAGATGCAGCAAAGTGTACTACTTTGGCCTTCACAGATGCAGCGAAGTGTTCTACTTTGGCCTTCACAGATGCAGCGAAGTGTTCTACTTTGACCTTCACAGACGCAGCGAAGTGTTCTACTTTGACCTTCACAGACGCAGCGAAGTGTTCTACTTTGCTAGCTGATTTCTGCGTGCAGCTTCGCAGTTTCATAGCCTTCATAGATGCAGAAAAGTGTTCTACTTCGGCCTTCACGTATGCAGCGAAGTGTTCTACCTTGCTAGCCAATTTCTGCAGCTTCACGGCTTCATAGCCTTCACAGATGCAGAAAAGGGTTTACTATGCCACCCTTAGTCAAAATGAGAAGGCTGAGGTTCTTGTCTCACTGATGTTTAATGTACATATCATATTCTTACACCAACATTTACATCAACACCATAGAACTAAATAAAGAGAACAAATATGAAGGACAAATCATCAGACATACAGTGAATTATATTTAAAATAAACATGACTTGAAACTCATAACTAGACAGAAATAAATCTACATACCACTTTTGCCTGCTTCTAAGCTAAGGGTTGTAGCTTGAAGAGTCTTAGTAGATGGCTAACTTTACACACTTTAAACCTTGAGAGAACAGCACAGATAATCTTCTTTCAGTTGTAAGAAAAACAAACAGGAAGCTAGCATGTAATAATGCATGATGGGGAAATAAATGAACATGTAAGCACACATGCGCCATCTGGAGGAAATTAACCATGTAGTCACAGAAATGTTGTCCTTGCCTGTACATCATATATCCACATTGTTTCATTTTTGGATATTTCTTTCTTTGTATTTGAGCCCCTCCAATTCTTCTTTACCCTATCTATGCCATAAAATATCAGCCCCTTAGGGTCATTATTATGAAATACCTTAACATGTCTGGACTCACTATGCTTCAAATAGATTTTCCTAATGTTATTAATATGTTCCCCAGCTAATTTTATCGTTTTGCGACTGTCGTACTGAAGTCAACAAGGCACTACTCCAGCATGTAGGTCACGCAAACAGTTTTTACATGATATAAATTTTCTAATTTCATTTTACTTATTATTTCACGTGAGTGCATTGTTTTATGTTTTTCATTGCTTTGATTAAAGGATTTACTGTACAAGGTTGGTGCACGTTCTCTCTTTGTCTAATTTCATACTTTTTTGTTTGTAGTTTTTGATAAGAAATGTGTTCTTTTTCTTACATGGTTCCTAGTCTCTCTGCACAATAGTACAATAGGCAATATAAACAAGTAGAAAAGAAAAACACTGTTTTTTTTTCTCTTAAAAGATAACGTTTTTAGGAAAATGCCTTCATAGACCCCAAAGTTCATTTATAGAAAGACACCAACTCTTTAGAAATAGACTGGTGCACAATGTAGTCAACTCCACAAGAAAAAAGAATAAGAAAAATAGGAAGCAGTAACAATGGAATGAGTGGAAAAATGTTAAAGTATAACTCCAGTTTTGAGTGAACTTTAAATAGTTAGTTTGAACCAAGCTGAACCAAATTAAAGTAGAATTCCAGGCTAAACCTAACTACTCTTAAAAATGCTTCCCTATGCTTACCTATTTTCAGGCCACTCCAGTTCCGGGTATGTGAATCAGCTCCCCTCTGTCAGCCAGCAGCAGCTGCAGTGGAGAAGAGGGGGCACTGACAACAGACAGGCCATGAAAGCCTAAGGGTGACTTCACTGCTCCCAGGCATTTCTAGCCCTTGTCAAACCCTCTCTTCTCTGCAGCCAGTGCTGGCTGTCAGAGGAGATCATGTGACTGGAGGAGCCTAAAGATATGTAAGCATTCAGAGCTTTCTTGCAAAGGTTGGTCAGATTAGTTGTGAGGAGGAGGGAACATTTTTAGGAGTAGTTAATTTTGCCTGTAATTCTGCTTTAACTATTTGCTATTTCAGCTACATACAGTATACAGCGTTATGTTCTAGCAGTGGGTCTGGGGCTTACTGCCTTGTTCCAGTTAGTGCACCTATTAGTGAAGCAAATAGTTTATTTTGACTAGCTTGGACCAAAGGAATTATTTAAAGTTCAATCAAACCTGAAGTTAGGCTTTAAATAAAAGGCAAGTAGGGGTTAATGTATTAGTACAGGCTGTGTATCACGGGGCCTTGACCATTCCTGATGATGTCCATTGATGACATGCATTGGGCAGAGCAAGGCTTTCTGATGTCATTCTACTCAGTGGACAGTGGCAGCCTGTGCATTAAGGGCATCCCTGCTGCCGCCTTCCTACCCATGCGTCCAGGCCCCTTTCAAGTCGCTGGACGCATGGATTCCTATGGCTGGGCAGTAGGGGGTGTTTTTTCAAGCACCTGATTAGAGCCTGAGGCTCCAATAGGCTTCAAAAAGGGTGGGTTCAGGGTGCACCCCAATCCCACCAAATTGTGTGATGATAGCAAATGAATTTTTGCTATTTTCACACTACAATGCCTCCCCGCCAATCAGGAGGCAAGTCGTCAGACCTGTCTCCCGATTGACTAAAGCGCCAGGCGATCCTATTGAATGCCTAGCGGTGCTTTGGCAAGAGGAAGGAAGGAGGAAGCATGAGGAGCGGGGACATCTCTGTCCGCTGCTGCTGCTGCCCGGCATGCCTGCACTGTGGACAAGAGGAGAGACACAGGAGGATCCTCTCTCTCCACCCTGTAAGTGTCGGACCTGAGGAGGGGAGGGGGTTTTTGTCAGAGCTGCGACTCCCGCAGCAAGGGGAAGGTTGGTGGGTGATTTGGTGTTGTTCTGTCAGATCCAAGACTCCCGCGGGTGGGGGGGTGTGCTCATATCTGTGATGCTGGCTCTCTGTATACCATATATGTGATGCTGGCTCTCTGTATACCATATCTGTGATGCTGGCTCTCTGTATACCATGTGTGATGCTGGCTCTCTGTATACCATATATGTGATGCTGGCTCTCTGTATACCATATCTGTGATGCTGGCTCTCTGCACACCATATTTGTGATGCTGGCTCTCTGCACACCATATTTGTGATGCTGGCTCTCTGTATACCATATATGTGATGCTGGCTCTCTGTATACCATATATGTGATGCTGGCTCTCGGTATACCATATCTGTGATGCTGGCTCTCTGTATACCATATATGTGATGCTAGCTCTCTGTATACCATATATGTGATGCTGGCTCTCAGTATGCCATATATGGGATTCTGGCTCTCTGCATACCATATTTGTGATGCTGGCTCTCTGTATACCATATCTGTGATGCTGACCTATATACCATGTCTTGTGATGCTGGGCTGTATACCCTGTCCTGTGATGCTGGGGCTATATACTTCTGTCCTGTGATGCTGGGGCTGTATACTCCTGTCCTGTGATGCTGGGGCTGTATACTCCTGTCCTGTGATGCTGGGGCTGTATACCCTGTCCTGTGATGCTGGGCAGTATAGTCCTGACACAATGGGTGGAATACAGAGGACAGAGTGGGTGGATTCTATAAGGGGTGGGGCTTATGAGAAGTGTGAGAGGTCAAAAAGGAAGGGCGGGGTCTTGCACCCCCCATCCTAAAACTTCTCCAGCCGCCACTGACAGTGGAGAACACACATGGGAGAAGAGCTGTAGGTATGTAGTTCCACAGAGAAGCTGTGTACACAGCAAAGCACTAAATTATGTCTTTTTTAACCATATCTTTTATTAAATGGTTTTATGCGATGGAGATTCTCCTTTTTTTCATCCCATTTAAATGAGGGTTACCTGAGCTGAACCAAGAGGATGTTTAGCTGGCATTGTTTAGGAAAAACACACAAGCGCTTTTTGACCTGCTTATATTGATAAGAGGTCAAAGGGAATGCGGTGAGTTTACGGCACAGAGGGAAAGGTTTTGGCAAGATACACAAAGAAGATATCACACACTTTATTTGGCACGTGGCACTTTATTTTTTAGACTGAATTGTTGATGCATAGCACTAATGGACTTTTTAATGTGAAGCAATGTCACTTTTTTACTATAGCACTTTTACAATGAATCTGTAATGGGGCACTTTATTAAAGATTTTTGAGCATTGAATATTCATAAACATGGATTTCATTTAAAGAGGAAGTAAACCCAGATTGGGTTTACTTCCTCTACATTCTCCTGTAAAGTAAAAGCATAATGGGCTACACAACGCATAATTGCCCATTATTTGCCACTTACCTGCAAACAAAGCCTGCGGCATCCAGCGCTGTCCCCTGTGCTGGCAGCGTTCATCTTCTGCCCCTCTGCCTTCCGAGCAGGGCTGTAGATAAGGGGGGGTTTGGGGTGTTCAAACCCCCCCCCAAGAGCATCCTGCCAAAAATATAAAGTGTCTCTGCCCTGTCGTCTCTCATGGCGCCAGCACCGCAACAACAAACAGCCGAGCACAGCAGTCAGTATTGCGGGCGAAGTGGATGCAGCAGGTCGGGTGTAAGGCACACTGTCGCAGGCACTTAAGTTTCGCTGTTATGACCAGGCTGTTCTGGGTTCCCGGCAGACCGATCATAGACACTGTGGGAGCGGGCGGCATCTGTAGTCCCGCCCACCATGCACGACTGTCTCTACACTCTGTACTTCCCGCCATGGACTTCGGAGGAGAATGGAGCAGAGAACATGCAAGGTAGCAGTACTGCTGCTAAGGAGCTGAGCCTCCCTCTTTGCTTTTTGGCTTGCTTGCTGCCTGAGAGACAGTAATCACAGACCACTTACCACCACTGCTGTGCTGTCATTGAGGTAAGTGAGTCTGTGGCAACTGGCAAAATGATGCACTAATCACTGAATTTGTGGTTTACCATTTTCCACTGCTTGGTTGGTACTGACAGTCCAGCCTGGCTCTGTCAGCTATGTTGTGGTGCTGACTGCAGAGCCAAAGGGCTGAGGGGTTGCCAGGCACAACAACATTGCTCCCAGAGCCAGGCTGGACTGTTTGCTGCCCTTAGTACCCTGGCCCTTTTTTAATTGTGTTGAAAAGGCAATAATAAGCCCCGGTTCACACTAGGATGTGGTGAAGAAAACCTGCAACGCATCTCCCACACAAGGCTGTCTTTAACGTCATTGTTGTGGGGGCACAAAGGAGCTGCCCCTTGCAGCTGCGCTGCCTGTAAATAAGATGGTGGCCAAATACTACTGGGGTGGAGTTGGACTACAGCTGTGTGGCTTGGTTTCCGGCTTGGTGCTCCATCATCTCTTCAAATTCCCAACCAACCACTGCCTGACCTGCCGTCACGTGACTTCCACATCCCCCTAACAGCCAATCACTCCACCCTCTAACAACCAGACTTGTGATCAGTGGGGAGGAGAGGTAGGGACGGCTCCTCCCTCCTCTGTAAAGTCCACGCTGAAAGTCTGGAACCTGTCCTTATTGTCGGTGTCACACAGTAAGTAAATGACATGTGTGATGTGTGGGGACACTGACAGCACCTATTATGGCGATCAGGAAGGACCATTGTGAGTGTTCAGCAGACAATGTACAGGGATAGGAGATAAGACAGTACATGGATGGTCTTTGACCATCTCCTCCAGTATGTCTGCAGTCTCTGACCATCTCCTGTAATACGCCTGCAGTTTCTGAGCATCTCCTGTAGTACACCTGCAGTCTCTGACCATCTCTTGTATGCCTGCAGTCTCTGACCATCTCCTGTAGTACATCTGCAGTCTCTGACCATCTCCTGTAGTATGTCTGCAGTCTCTGACCATCACTTGTACACCTGCAGTCTCCAACCATCTCCTGTAGTACATCTGCAGTCTCTGACCATCTGTTGTAGTAAGCCTGCAGTCTCTGACCATCTCCTGTAGTACTCTGCAGTCTCTGACCATCTCCTGTAGTACACCGACAGTCTCTGACCCTCTCCTGTACTACGTCTGCAGTCTCTGATCATCTCCTGTGCTATGTCTGCAGTCTCTGACCATCTCCTGTACATCTCTTCAGGCGTGGAACAAAACTGACTGTTGGAAGTCTTTCTATGCGCACTGTGTGTGGGGGGGGGGGGGGAGCTGCCATTTTCAAAATTGCATCACTTTGGTACATAGATTATACACAGCTATGATTGGCAGGTCTTTTATTTGCTTGGTTTTAGTGGCAGATGCCTGTTCTATCAACCAAAATATGTAATTGTGTCTTTTTTTTTTCTCATACAATATATAGCAAAAAATAATGTTTAATTAATACAGTGAAAAGAGAACAAGCTTTGTCACTAGGATCATGTTTGGAACTGTTAAAAGATATCCGTTGCAGTCACTTATATCCCACACAAATTTAGCCTCATATACCCATTAAGTACTGGATTAGACCCCATGACCCATTCTACTACTTGTTTCTATACATAGATACACACGAAGGACTGGAGATTTCCTGCTTTTCTGTAAAACATGCTAAAATACTGTATTTATCAAAATATCTGTACAATGTAGCCTAGTCATTTCAAAATTATTTCTCATTTTGTAAAAAGAAATGTAGAACATTCCATTAATATGCAGAGCCTACATGGCAATGTGTGCAAAATGCAATTAGCATCTTCAGATTCCAAATTAACATATCTGTATAATACCTGCCTCTTCTATACACTATTATCTGATGTTATTTTCTGCTACTTTACAGTTTTACACCGCACATCAAGACTAATAATGAGAATTGAGTGACATATAAGAGCTCTTTACAGGTATGTATTGGCACTTTATCATCAGTCATCTGACAGCATAAAGTGCTCTCCAAGGCAATCATTTGCTTTAAGTTGGCACTATCATTCATCCTTGAGGTAGATCCTTATTACTGTACAATCCTAAATGTTGGAGAGCTTTTAAGTGTAAGGATTTATGATAGTTATTTTATAGCACAAACTATATGTGTATTAGATAATGGAAGCAGGGTGTAAAGTAGAAGTTGGCAGCTTGAAAAGAATAAATAAATAAATATATATATATATATATATATATATATATATATATATGGAATTAACGTTGCTATGTGTTCTGTGTTTCTCAATAAAAAGGATTAAGTCACTTGTGACCAGAATGTTAAATATAGTTGCTGTGTATATGATAAAGGGACAGGATAGTTTTTAGGGTACACAATGTGAGGCTCAGTGTATGCACAGGGAATGATAGTGTTAGTACTGTGATAGACATATATGTACTTAACTCCAGAGGTCATGTGTATGCATAATGCATAATTGCCAACATTTAAAAATCCTTAAAGAGATTTAGAAGAAAAATGTGGGGAGTGCAGTGCAGCCCACCACCCACCGAGAGTGTGTGTGTGTGTAGCCAAAAAATAGTGGGCATCGTCAATAAAGTGGGCATCACATCACAGTAATTGGCATGTAGCGTGATACTTTTCCCCTTTTGCATTGCTGTATGAGAAAAGCAAACAAAAGAGCGCACCCCAGCCTAGTGCGTCATCCCACTATATTTTTTCACTGAAATGCTGGAAGACCACAGAGAGGTAACACGGGCCAAAGGGCATCATTAGATATTCATAGTGGGCATCCCTGATATTAAATTAACCACTTGACCTCCAGAAGATTTACCCCCCTTCATGACCAGGCCACTTTTTGCGAGACGTCACTGCAATACTTTAACTGACAATTGCGCGATTATACAACGCTGTACACAAATAACATTTGTCCCACAAATGGAACTTTCTTTTGGTGGTATATGATCACCTGCATTTTTTATTTTTTGCGCTATAAACAAAAAAAAGACCATCAATCAAGATTTTTTTACTTTCTGCTATAAAACCTATTCAATAAAAAAATAAAAACAATAAAAAATTCTTCATAAATTCAGACCAATATGTATTCTGCTACATATTTTTGGAAAAAAAAAATCCCAATAAGCGTATATTGATTGGTTTACACAAACGTTATAGCATATGGGATATATACTGAAATGTGTTTTCTTTTTATACTAGTAATGGCGATGTTCAGCAACTTACATTGGGGCAGTGATATTGCGCCAGACAATCAGACACTAACTGACACTTTTAACACTTTGTTGGAATCAGTGACACTAATACAGTGATCAGTGCTAAAAATATGTCACTGTACTGACACTGGCTGGGAAGGGGTTAAACATCTAGGGCAATTCAAGGGTTGACTGTGTGTTACCAGTGTTTTACTGTACTAAGTGTGCTGCTTTTACTAAGGTAAGGGATGGATTTTAGTTCCAGCCTTGCAGGAACAGAGAATCCCCCCCCCCCCCATCAGAACAGAATTCGGTCTTGTTTACATAGGCAGGGCTCCGTTCTGAGTCTCTGCCCTACAATCTGTGGTTGTCGGCGGACATCAAGTGCCTGGCACCTGCAGATCAGCTTCTGCTGTGAAAAATCACAAAAGAAATGTCCTGGAGCGCGCCCCTTGCAGGTGGATGTGCAGGATCATGTATATATACGTGATTAGGCGCACAGCTGTTGTCCTGTAGCAATTAAAATGCTATAGGGAGGTCAGCAAATGGTTAAGTCTCTCATTGGTCTCCTTCTTTGATGTGAATAAAAGTGTATGCACCTTAAAGCGGTTGTCTACCCATTTAACAAAAAAAAAAAAATTACAGCCTGCAAGACAATAGCATAATGAGTTAGTATGCACCGCATACTAGCTCATTATGAAATACTTACCTTGAAACGAAGATCCGACCGGGCTGCTCGGTCCCCTCTGAGGGAGCAGACATCTTCCCACGGATCTTGCTTCCGGTTACGCGGCTCCATCGCTGTGACTGGCCGGAGCCGCGAGACATCACTCCCGCGCATGCGCACGGGACCCGTCTCCCCGGCAATGTCCGCCCCTATTGCTGGGACATACACGGCGCATGCACCGTAACGCCAAAGCATCTTGGAGAGGGAATATCTCCTAAACCGTGCAGGTTTAGGGGATATTAATTTTACCTACAGGTAAGCCTTATTGTAGGTAAAAGTCCATAAATTGGGTAGACAACCCCTTTAGGGGTCGAGTTTTATGAATTCCTGTCCTCCACATAGGTGACTGAAGCGTCTGTAAGGTGGGCAGTGATGGTATGAAGTCCACAATAATTACAGGGGAAGAGAGAACTGTCCTTCTCTTCAACAAAGAAGACAGTTACCCCAGCAGAAGAGAATTTGTGGATGAAGCCCTTTTTTCAGAGACAATGTATTCCTACATAGTTTTGGTCTCTGAGAGAGTAAAAGGATATGCCTATTTTTAGGGAGAGGGGAGCCCAGAATTAGGTTGATGGCTCAATTGTAGGGAAAATTGGGTGGTAACTGGTCTACCTTGTATTTAGATAAAATGTCCTGGTAATTTGTATAAAGAGATTGAACAGGATAACCTCCCAGATAGAGTCCAGAAGAGACAAGTCATTAATACAATTAAATCAGTGCTCAAAAATGCATAGAATTCATTAGCATTCCCAAAAGCATAAACTATAAATAAACTCCTATTGTAATAATGCATGCACGTGAATGGTTATAAAAGTATCTGGCAGTGGTGCACAGGAATCAATGTCATGAACTCACTTACCTGCTGCTGTCCATTTCTTGATTACATAGAATCCAATTTTGCAACCAAGTAGACAATGGTATTTAAGTTGCTGCAATGTAGGGGCCCTTGAGAGAAAGGGCAGTCTAAACCTGCCTGAGTCCCGGCCACTGGCTTTCTGGCAGGTGTAAAATAAAAATGAGAGATGACTAGAGTTGAGCGAACTTCTAGAAGTCCGGGTTCTGCTGGTTCGGCAGAACTTCGGGACAAAGTCCGGGTTCGGGTCCGGACAGAACCCGAACTTTGTCCCGGAAGTAAAAATAAAATGTGGACGGTCTTTCGGTCACCGGCCCTGAGTCCGTCCAAATCTGACGGGAAAGAGAGTTCCCGGGGATGTAACGTCGTTGAATTTATGGTAACAGATGAACCAACGTTTTAACCTAAGATACATTAGTTCTTTACCTGTCGTCGTCCATTCACTCAAGTACTGTAACTAAGGACACGTGGTGACGGTCTATGAAAATATTGGTAAGTGCACGTACGTAATAATGTTATCCTCAAATAAATATCAAATACGAAAACCCTTACGATTACTTAAGATACGTAAAAACT